>VWZS01006705.1:184448-342810 GCA_013397075.1 Rhabdornis inornatus
TGTTGCCTTTCATTGTTTAATATTCCTAGCAGTAAGGTGGTACCACTTAGGATGTTGAACAGTAACACATGGTAGGGCATATAATTAAGTGAAGCCTGAAGAATAATTATGCTAGTAAAGCTCAGCATAATGAGAAACCAGAGTTGGGGGTTTTAATATCATATTATGACATTAAGTACAAAATAGAAACGTGAAGCTAATGCATCTGTTGAAAATGGAAGAAAACTGCAGATGCGGGCATTTTAACAAAAAAAGACCACTCTTACATTCTGTAGAATATTACCATTCCATATTCCATTTAAGTAAAATAAATTTTTATTTATTAAAGGCTTGATATAATTTCGGAAGAAAAACCTGAGAATATTAATTGATCTAAATAGAACCTGGCTCCGTCCCTCTGTTGAAATATTTATAATTTTCTCTGTAGTCATACAAATAAAATGTCACCATTACTCTAAAAAGTGCAATGCCAGTTAAAGCCAAGTATCTGAGATATTTGGAAGCTATTATAAACTGAATTTTTCAGCATGAGCCTGTTCATGAGGGACAGCTCTAGGGTTGCCACAACAGCAGCTTTTCGCTGCCACTCCAGAAGATTACAAGAGAATTTAATTAATACAGCATTTGGAAGAGTGAAAAGATGTCTGTCCAAGATAATTCTCTAATTCTGGGACCTAGCTTGTCTTGCAGTGGGCTTTCCTTTGACTATGTGAGATGTATTTTAAAAGGAGAACTAGAAGGTATTTTGAACTTCATCCTTGTTTCTGCCATTGCACTCTAAGTACAAGGGATACGAAAGTAACAACTCTTAAGTCATGTTTTACTGGCAGTACTTGGGTTTTTAAAACTCCTCTGAAAAAGGAGAGCAACCCAGCCACATACCCTAAAGGTGTGTACTGGTATTACTGGGTTTCCAGGTGTTGGCATAAGGTTGGCAGTTTCACGACAGAGCAGGTGATCCTAAATCTGTTTGAGACTGCAGCTAGACATGTGTTAGTATATCCTAAGGTGCCATTTAAGCACAAGGCGTATATGCTTAGACAACCAGTGCACTCATAAGATTTCTGGGATTCTCTCCTTTCTTCCATAAAATAAATGTCCAAGAGAAAGACATTAACGTTTATCTATATTAATATAATCACTTAAAGGGATGCAAAAAACACAAAATGGAGTATAGATACAGAAATCTATGAAAAATCAAACAAAATCCTTATGAAAATAATATTGTCTGAGAATTGTCTTGGTTCTTTCCACAAATGCGTGATATTAAGCTTTTATAACAGAGGAAAGCTTTGGGAAAAGCTTTGGTAAAAGCTTCTTTTAGTGAGATCAAGTGATTCTCCCTGATGTCTCTCTTAGATTAAAAAAAAATAATAATTATTTTTCTCAGGAAAATTTTGGTAGGGTTTTGGAAGAAAAATTATCTCTTTAAAATTTAAAAAGCTTTGCCCCTTGGTGCCAGGAGAGATGTCATATCATTGATGTTTCACGATGAATTCAAGGGGTGTCTTGCACTCTTAATAGTCTGATTCCATAATTTCAGAGGAAACTGAAGAAACAATTTCAAGTTAGAGAAAAAGAATAAACTTTGATTTCGCACCTCTGTACAGGCTCCTTCAGAAACTTTCATCTACTGAATGCTTTTAATTGTTTTCAATTACATACTCAAGCAGTAAATATGTTTGGTGGTGGCTGGTTTATATTATTGCAAAGTAATGCTAAGAAAATCTGAATTATTGGCACAGTACCTGAAGGAGAAAAAAAAAAATAAAAAGCCTTTTGCATCTAGACACTCACCTGATTGAAGATAGTGTAAAATATAATTTAAAAATTCATTTAAAATTTTGCTTGGTAAACAAAAGCAGGGATAAGGTGGCCAGAGCACAAAATCACTTAGATCTCTACAAGTAAAAATATGTGTCACTTATTGTAGGAAAGAAGTTGGCTGACCCTGCTGCTCATGTCTGACAACCTGACCCATAAACATTAGGACGAAGCTACCTGCCAAGAATGTTCAATTTACATTGCCTGCCACATCTTTACAGCTGGAACAGGAGATGCCTAAAAGCTCTTTTTTTCTTTTTTTTTTTTTCCTTAATAGCAAGGCAAAAGTCTGCTTTCTCTCGAATCTGAAGTAGGACAGTGAGTCATTCTAGTTCTTTGTACTGTAAAGTTGGAGGCATTGCAGAGGGCACAGCTCTGTACTATAAAACCAAAGGGAGCGTTTCAGGTGTAGTTCTCCCCAGTGCTGGTGTAAGTACTGCCATGGCAGTCACACATAATGCACAGCACTGCTACACAAGTTGACCCCTGGGGAGCATTTAGTAAATTGTAAAGGACTGTGAAAGCACAAAATAAAGAAAGATGGACTTTTCTTCTGAACACACTGGTCTCATTTCTGCAGGTACTGCAAAGAGCAATAAGGAAGTTAAAAGTTGCCCAGCAGCAACTACCGTTGCTTTACAAGAAAGGATGGCTCCATCCTCGTCCTGGAAAACCACAAAGTGATGCTTGCAGAGAAATGCCTTCCACCAGAAGCTCACAGGAAGGATGCAGGGCAGAGAGCAGGGTGGCTTTAACACAGTGACTAGAGAGGGCTTTTGTGAAATAATACAGATTTTTTGGTCTATCACTGACCAACAAATAAAAAAAAAGGGCTAGCCTCCACCCCAGTTTTATCCTTTCCTAAATTGATCTGAAATGCCCAGAAAGTATCAGAAAACACTAACAAAGAGTGTGAATTTACTCTCCCCAGTGAACTATCTAAATGTCAAAATGAAGTTTTATAATGTTTTGACAAAACTCCACAGTTCAGCCAGCTGGTTATATCCTATCAGGCATAAATTCAGAGGAGCTCAGCTCTGATCCTTGTTCTGGCATTGACTTTCCCTGCACTTGGAATGCTGCATAGAATTAGAAGTCCTTTATCCAGATTTGAATTAAAGATGATAAATCAGTCCAAAGAACTCTGGAATTCACAGATGAAAGCTAATGTATTGGTCCTAAGTCTAACTTGTCAGTGGTCAGTCCTAAAATGGCCCACTTGCTGTAGCACTGTGCCATTACTTTTTGTGTCCAGTTTCTCTGAGGGTGATGTTGTAATGTCAGAGTCCATCTGCGGTTTCCTGCTACGGTACTGCCCTTCCTGGGAATGCCATATGTTATAGGAACGAAATGATAAAACCTTACGTAATATCCTCAGGCCTGTCAGCTTCAGTGAGTTGCTTCAGTTTGTATCTTGTAGAGTCTTAGTATTAAAAATGCACTGGGACAGACAAGTACCTGCGGGATTTCAAAAAATATTTTTAGCAGAGACTTTTTTCTTCCAAACTTTGGAAGGATAACAAATAGGAAAATGGATCCCCCCCAAAAAAAAGCAAAACTGACCTTTTTATCTATTAACTATAACTTGGTTTGGATTCGCTTTGAATCTAGGGTGCAGCTGTGACTTTTGCTCCTGCTGCTTTTCCATAGCTAGTTCTAAAAATCTGTCAAGGCTTTTCACAAGACAAATTCTTTGAAAATGTGGCTTTTTTTACTTATTTTTATTTATTTATTCTTACAGCAACAGCTATGTAAGACCACTTTAAAGGCAAACAGCGGGAGCAAGTCCAGACAGCAAATGTAGCAAACCAAGCCTTTTCTTATAATTCTTTCCACCCACCTCCCTCTGCCCCCCTCCCCACTGCAAATAAAGGACTGAAGAAAGGAAGAAAAAGCTTACACAGCATCATTTGCATCCCTGCCTTTAGCTAGTCACATTTTCCTAGCTTGAGGTGATATGCATTATTGAAGAATGTCCAGCACTCTCAAGCAAGTATGTGCCACTCAAATAAATAACTACACACTATGTTCCTCTGTACTCTCGGGGAGTGTTTATAAAAACCCACATACAGCCCAGTTTTAATTTTTCATCCTTACTTTCATTTTTCAGGTAACAAATTTTTAGCAAGTATATCAGATATACAGGGGCCAATCATAATGAAGTAACAAATTGTATTAATTGTTGAATCAGTACAGTAGTGCTGCGACAAAGCAATATCCAAATGTGGCTGCCTGCTTTCAGCCACTTCAGTCCATGCATAAGTTAAAGATCTGTACAGCAGCTAGTACTATGAGACTTTGAATGTCTAACCTCAGGTGTCTGGCTTAAAATATTGGACTTGCATTGCATAAAAGTATAGTTAGTTATTATCTAGGAGTTAATTAATCAGTATAAATTAATTTAGTTACATGTTCCTTTTATTGCAGCCTGACACAAGGAATCTACAACAATATTTGTAAATTACAAGTTGAGCAATTCTCCTTTGACTGTGTAATTTCTGTCATAGATTCTGCTTCCCTAAGTTGTCCCACTAAACATTTTACTGCTTATGAGTTAAGATAATAATAGTGGACTGAACAGTGTCTGAAATTTTAAAACAAGGCTTTTGAGGGTGATGCATAATTGCTCTTCCTTTTTATGATTACCTGACAAGGGTCAGTAATTTATAATTTCCTTGAATTGAGGTTCATTTAACTGATACCTGTATGGTTTTGGTGTATGGTTATTACTCTGATCTACCAGGGAGACATAATTGTTTCAAGGTTACATAGCAGAACCTTTCTAACCATACGAGTTGAATGTTCCCAATCTCTTTGCAGATTGGTGTTTTAGCAGGTTCTATGGATTCCATAAAAAAAAATTAAGATTAAGTTCTCATTTCATCATATGGTGAAATGGTATCTAGTGTATCTGCAGAGGAGACTTATTCTTTTTAAATCATTTTTTCACATCTTCCAGTTTTGTTTCAGAGACAAATTTACTCTTTCTTTAGCATTAAAATGCCAATCCAATGTCTGTGTGTAAATGTGTATAATTACACAAGGGGAGAAAGTAGGCAGGACTATTTGTACTGGGCATCCAGGTGCATTAAGCAATATCAGCAAAGCTTTCTTGATGTCATCTGCTTTCAAGTCTATAATGCTCCTCGAATATTTGTGAATACCTTGTGTTTGTATTGGCTGGGAACTGTAAAAGACATTAATCAAGAGTTATTTCTGTAGACAATGTATATCAGAGAAACTCCCCCCTGTTGAGGTTGTTGGGAAATTGGGGTGCCAGAATAGTCTATAAATTCAAATAGATTGCCTGACACATTCACTGTCTTAGGTTACACATGGCAATCACTATCTTGATTTGTACATTTGGGTTAAAGCACTCATCCTTTAATGTGCAGGATTCAGGATAATTTCTCGTCTAGCCCCAAGGGTTTCAGATGTTCTACTCCACAAAGAAAATGTGCTCAACAGGTCTGTAGGCTATTTTGGATAAATATATTTGTTATTGTTCTCAGTTAGGAAGCTTCTTGCTGTAAGATATTGTGAAGGAAATTAAAAAGTTTAGAAATTAATTAAACAGCTTTATTTAATAAATGTCCATTGGTGGCTGTCAAATGCACTAGCCTGGATGCAACTTCTGCATTAAAGAAAAAAAAAAAAAAGAGGCTATGGGTGAGAGAAACCTTTAACTTCTTATTTTTGCAAGGTAGAAAGTTATGTCAGTCTATATTTCAACTGTTTCTTGCAGTTTTCCTCTAAGTAACCTCTATTAACCATTGTTAGACAAGATACTGAGTGACCTTTGTTCTGTTCCAGCATAGGTCCCATTATGTACTAAATGACACATTTCTGCACTCTTTCACACTGCAGGACCCAACTTCAGTCTCAGAGAGGGCAGCCTGGAAATTTGGAATGAAATGCCTTGGAACATGAGGGAGGCTACTTCCTCAGGGCCCCCTGCCTCTCTCTTACAGAAGCTGGAACTTGTACCATGCATGATGCAAGGCTACAAAGGCTACCTCTTGATGAGGTCATTGAAAAGCTGATTTCTATTTCTGTCCCTGATACTGCTGCAGAATTTTTGCCTGATGCTAGACAAGCTGTTTAAAATACATGTTTTATAGTCCTGACTAATGATCTTTTCCATTTCTCTAAGGCCTGCTTTTGATAATTGGTAGTAGGAGTTCCCTGACTGGCAAAGCATCTGGTGTTGATGGACTGATGTGGAGGCAACAGTCTTTGGGAGGTGAGATTCGAGCAGGGTGAGCAGGCAGAACACTCCAGTCTGAGTCAGCCCAGACAGCGAGTTCCCCAAACCAGTGGTTCTTAATATTGGTGCTTTAGCTACCCAGTGTAAAATGAGGATAATATTGCAGTCATACTTTATGGGCAGTTGTAAAACTAAAGGCATTGCCGCTCATGAAATATATTCATGGGCACCACAGAGAAGTCTAAACAAATGGCTTTAAAGGAGAGTTTGAATAATGCAGTGCAAACAAGACCTAAGGTCATACTTTACAGAAAGAGAAGATAAAAAAAAATTTGATCACCTCATTACTTTTCTGATTGTAATCCATCCTTTTACAGAGGAAGACTGGGGTCATGTGTAAGGATTGACCAAGTAATAAAAAAACTCAACACTGAGTTAACACTGCAGTGGTGACTTTTTCTGCATGTCTGTCATTTGCTTTTATTTTCCTGCATTTTTAAGATGGCATGTGTGTGGAGTATGCTTACAAACTAATATGAAAATGAAGTTAACTGTGCTCATAATTATTATCATCAATAATTTATGAAAAACTGTACCTCATTTTTTTTCTTGTTGATTCTATCCAAAGACAAGATAATTTTTAAATTGAGAGCCAAGCTCCCAACAGCAAATTTTACCAACTACAAATTATATGGTGGCTGCTGGAGTTGATAGAATCCCAGAGTCACCTGGTGTCACTCACTATCCGTCTAAATTTTTTGACTGGCGCACTCCATTAGTTTCAGAGTCACTAACAAAATCAGAAGAATCTTCTCCTGATATTTTCTATAGATTGCCTGATATTTTCTAGATAAGCCCTTCTATAGCCTCAGACTGTACTTCAAAAGAGAAATTAGGACACCCATAGCAAAACAATTATGTCTTTTAATCCAAAGGATGGTGCTTTGGGCAAGTGAATCAGAAACAGGGAAAAAGACCTCAGAGAGAAAGGTGTGATGTAGCTTGTACATGGGATTTAGGATAAATTTCTCAGGTATGTCAGCTTGCTGGAAGCATTTGTAATTTTGTTCCAAATTGAATTGTGTGAATACTGTTTCTGATTATTTTCATGTGTCTAGCACATATTTGGACCCACAAGATTCTGTATTGCCCTGAAACAGCCAATAAGGAGAGTAAGAAGTAGTCTTTGCATTTTGGAATTTGATTTTCTAAATTTTACTGGACTTTTGGTCAAGTGTGAGCTAAAAGTTTCCAGACATAAACCACTGAATTTCCCTCATGTATCACATTGTGTATTGCTTATATATAAAATGGTAGTAGAAAAGTCAGATGCCTACCAAAAAAAAATGAAAAGCAAAGGAAGAAATAAAAACTATTGAATAGTCATCAGCCATGTATTTTTCTGGTATTCATTATGAAAACATACAGTTCCATCTAAATTTTGTGGATTATTCTAGTCTTTGCTTCAGTGTCTTTTTTTCTTTTAATCTTTATGCTTTTTTAGTCCTGATCCCCATAAAACTTTCATAATATTTTAAAACAGAAATGAACAATTTTTTAATTTTTTTTTTCATCCTTTGGGAGAGACAGATTGATTCTTTTTGGAGGTGAGTGGTAGGGGTTATTGGATTTATATGTGTGAAGAATTGATGGAAGAAAGCTCAGCTGAAATAAATGAATTTTGTATTTAGTGTCAGCTGAAAGAAATGAATTTTGTATTTAGCACTGAAAGCAATAAAAGGTCATTTCTCAGCCAAGCACCTGTGCAAATTCTGTGATCCATATTCACAAACCTCCTCCTGCAGCACAGCAAATTTATTGGTTCTAGTGAGAAAACATTTTTGCTGGGATCTTGCAATCATTGTGAGACCTGATGTCTGGAAGATAGATCTGATCTCACAAAACCCTCCAGAGACCAGCAGATTTGCCTTAAACTGGGAGCAGCCTGAATTCCAGATGCTGGAATTACATCTTCATGGAAGCAACTGATGCTGATTAAGAATACACGATTTCTTCCTAAGGTTTGTTGTCTACAGCCTTTTTTTGTGTGCTTCATTTCTTCTGAGCTTGAAATTTGATGTGTAAATTCTTAAGAGAGAATTGCTCAGTTTATACTGAGCAATTGTATCTCTTTTCTGACTATAAAGAGAAAAGGAAGAGTCATCGCTTTATGTAGTTTTTTTATCTAATCTCATTAATATCACAATTAGTGGTACTGGTTAGAAAGGAAGTAGCTAGAAGAACAAATTCCTTGGGTCTCAGCTGCGGATTGCATCAGTCCAAGAAAAACTTGCTGCCCTTTTTCACATTAAGGAGGGTTGCAAAGTGGACTTTATACATATAATTTAAGCGTTTTTGACTACAGTGAGCTACTGATTTGCCATGATTCCTGATAATGAAATATATCAAGGTTCTTTTAAGGTACAGAGGTACAAAGTTAGTGGATTTAGTTAAAATTAACAAAAGCCAGTGTGCAGTGCATGAGGGTCCCAGATCTGAGGAACCTACACAAACATGTATTGAGACTTGCATGGCACAGTGTTGCCCAGAGTTTCACAAAAAGCTGCGTATGGACACGCACAGCATCCATATCCTTTATCTCTCTTTAGCTGACCATGGTGTTAACCCTGCAGGAGCAAACAGACAAGAGCAGTAAACAGTCTTAACTCCAGTAAAACTATTATGGCAGAGTAATTTTTTCTCTAAGAAGGAAGGTTCTAAGAAGAAATTGCAAATTACGGGTTAGTAGGTAGGTAAGTAGATGGCTAGTTATTGAAATAATATGTGCTACTGCCTAAAAAAGAAGCTTCAGAAGCTAATGTCATTAAGCACACAGAAAAAGTGCCAGTCAATCCTCTTGGTAAGGAAGGTTATGCTTAAGAAATTTCCCCTGTGTATATTCATAGCAGTGTTGGTACTTCAGAAAAAGATGGTTGAAGTGATGGAGAGTAATGTCGGTATAAATTCACATTCCACATTTTAGGTTCTTATAAATATCTAACTTGAAATCTCACGTTTACAAAACACACATATTCCCTGTTTCTCAGAGACAGACAGCTACCTTTTGTCATTGACTGACAGAGGACTTGAGCTGCCCACTTTTATTCTTCTGAATAAATCTGATATTCAAGACCAAAATTAGTGGGATAAATATTCTCCACTGTCTCGTAATGATTGCCTGATTGCTTTTTGCTTTTTTGGGGTTTTGTTTACTTTGATTTGTTTGAGGTTTGTGTGTGTGTGTGAGAAAGAGTCAAAAGATTAATTTTTATAACTGCCTACTGTTCAAATTAAACTAGGATTCTGCTCTTCCTGTCTTCTACATCATCATCAGTAATAGATATTCTTCAGCTGGAATTCACCTGTCAAGTTTAATGGTGATATATGAGCCTGAGTGAAATCCTGTGCAGTCTTTCAGAATTGTCTTGGTTTTGAAGTGCTAATATTGCAAAACCTTTGTTTCATTCAGTAAAATAAGCCGATATACATCATGTACATATGGGGAAAAGATCTACTGGGCAGGAATATGGGGGTTTTATAACCATTTTTCAAGCTGTAACTGTGCTTTAAAGCTTTGAATGTGGTGGCACAGCTAGCTTGACAGCATCACCACTTTAAACCTTTTAACATTACTGCAAGATATATTAACACACCCAGCTTTTCCATAAAGAAGAGGATCACACTCAAACCCTGAGGTAATATAGTAAGTGCTTCAACAAACATCGTCAGCAGCTAACCACTGACCCACCCTCTGCCTGGGATAAGCATTTCTAGCCAGTGAACTACACTTATCTTCTTCTTAAGAAAGCAATTGATTATGAAAGAAGGAGAGTTTTATATACTAATGGTGCACTTGAAATTATATTGAAAGTACTCTGAAAGTTCAGAAGCATGCTTTGATTCAGAGTATTTTGTCATAACACTAATATATAACATGACGTGCTTTACCTTAATATTTTCGCCTTAGATTTTCTAGATTGATTTTTCAGAGTGAAGAGCAGACATTTTCTCCTGCCTGGCATAGGCAGATGTTCATGTGTGTACTTATGTATGGTAGTTCTGTTTGTATCAATTTGCTTGGAAAAAAAATTAGCCTTGTATGCATTTGTGACTTAATTATATTTTGAATATAATAATTCTCTGGAAAATGTCATTCCACTCAACATATTTTCAAGAATTTATCTAAGTATACAAGCCATTAAAATTTCTGTCCAGTAAATATCTGTTTTCTACTTGTATATGGACGAGACTCTAGGACTCACCTTCATAAGCTTTGCAACAATGTGTTTTCATAATAATAATTTTAAAAAATTGCTGGCAAAGTAGTGTGAATTTTATTTTAGAGAGGACTGAATCTCCATGTATGATTAAAACCACAGGATCTGCTTACAGGATGCCAAGAACCTATACTTTGGAATCAGTCCTATTACTAGAACTAAAGCACTGCTGGTGAAATAAGAACTGGGCATATGGTGATTATGCAGAGCTGTAGTGGAAAACCACAATGAGTACAACATTTTTGTGTTGTTACTACCGAAACTCTTCACTGCTCTAAAAACAGCAAGAACCATCACCACTCTAGGTCAATATATCAGAGGAAATAAGCAATACTATCCAAAGTCTTAGTAGTCTCTTATAGTGGAACATTGAGTGTTGGTTGGCAGCAACGATTTAATTATTTTCTTTCCTGAATCTGAGAGAAAAACTAGAAGGATTCCTAAAGACTGCTAACTCCAGCAACTGTGTCCAAGGAGTATAGTGATGTGTTGTATCTAATTATGTTTTTCCAGCTTATTCTGGACTGCTTCTCTATTCAGAAATGGCATTGTACAACCTTCTCAGGCAATTTATTCTGCTTCCCATCCTTTATTGTAAAAAAATGTGTGATTACATAAATATAAATATATAAATATGTAAATATTTAAATGTATTTATATATCAATATATAAATATATATTTTTAACTTCCTTCCTTTAATGAACTCTGTTCTGTTTTGTTCTGTGCCTGGTGGCATGAAGAAGTAATTTGCCCCATCCTCTTCATCAACATAAAGTACCAGTGCAGTGTACTGTGTCTACAACTTCATGATTTCTACCCTATCTCATACAAGCTCAACGTTTTTATCAGTGAGAGTTTGCTTAGAATATTGATCTTTACTTATTCATGCATGGGTCTTCTTTTTGCTGCCAGAAAGTTATGCTTTATAACTCTATATAAATGGTCTTTCTTTCGAACATGGCCTCAATATTGCCCAAGAAAATTATATGCCAATAATTAATCTTTAAATTTGTTTTAGAAGAATTTATAACCTTGTAGTTAGTGCAGTAAATATGATGTTGCCATTGAAAATAACAGACCACATTAATCTCACAGCACATGCTTCCGTGTTTGTTGGACAATATTTGGACTTCTCTGGGCCTTTCTGGAGCCATGTTTTAGTTTGTGTGTCTAAAAACAATTCTTTAATGACTGATGGACTCTTACATCCTGTACTTAAACTCTTATACAACTCTATGGTGTATATATGTTACTAAGACACAAAAATATACATACCTTTAATAGACATTTATGGGCATATAACATAGAGATTGTAATAATAAGCACTTATTCTGTGCAAAGGAGCTACCCATAATCCTGGGTAAAAATGCTGTGCAGAGAAGTATGGGCATGACTTGGTAAGAGGGGCAGAGGAGGGTAGGTGTGTAGGACAGTACTATTAGTTTTGTGGTTATTGTGTGAAGATTTAATCAGACTAAAAATATAATTCTTGTGTATGTTCCTTTTGCCTGTAGAAGATTTTGATTCTAATTAACCAGTAAAAATAAACCACCCTCTGTAACTTGGTGCAACAAATTGATAATAAAATACATATAAGGCTGGGTATTTCCCACTTGTAAGCAGTTTCAAAATATATTTCTCACCAATATTTTTATATTAGTCTTTCATTAGTTACTGAAAAGCAAGGAACACTTATTGGTTACTTAAAACTAGCTAGTGAAATTAAGAAAAAAAGTCTTTTGCATGTGAAAAGCTTTTCAGTCAAAGATCTGAGCCACTTTTTCAGAACCACAAAATTGGAATTTAAAGATCAAATCACTGCAAGAATGCAAAGTGTTTTGTGTTCATGTATATAAAGTATTTTATTTCACGGTTCATTATAAATCAAGGCTGTGCCCACACTTACTAATTGCAGCGTTCTCTTGTTGGTCCTGTTTGGAAAGGATGCTGATTGCTTTAGCACATACAGGATCTAGATTAATTTATTTCTTGAAGGGAGAGCTGAGTAGAATACCAATTATCTTTTTGTAAATATTTGGTATATTACACATTCAATTTTTACTTTGAAATTACTGTTTGTTATTTGTCTTTGAGGTCTGGAAGCCTCCCTTACTGAAGTAAAAACATGACAGACAAGCAGTGTCATACTCAATTGAATGATAATTTTTTATGTGTTTCGTGAATGGGGAAACTATAAGACTGCTTCTTAGCTCTGCTGCTAAAGAGGCTGGAGAAGGGGAAAGATAATGTCAGATTGGGTGACTGCTTTCCTTTCCTGTTGTATTATGTTGTACATTAGAGCAAACCTTTTCCTATTAAATATTCCCATAGCATTACAGTAAACAATCATACTCTGATTACACCATTTAATGATTTGACTTTATGAGACCTGCTCTTGTAAGAATTAAACAATTGCAGGAAATTTGCAGGAAATTCCCAGGTTTACTTATATGGGTACAAGGTCTCCAAAGGCTGTTGTGGTGTATATGGTAGATAAAGGCTCACTGTGCTGATTTTTTGGTTGCTACTGATCAAAATACTGAAGCAGTGTGATTACTTCAATCCCTGCAACATGGTATTAGCTACTTCAAAGCTATACTCTTTTTGTTGTGCTGAATGTGCACTGAAGTAAAAGCTTCTGACACAATATTAAAAAAAAAAGCTGTGCTAACTTTCATGTACTAAATACAATGAAACTCATCTCTAACTTCAGAAGACCTCAGTGTAAATGTTCTGTCAAAGCTACAAACTGAAAATCCCTTTAAAATCACTAGAAACAGAATATAACTTAAATATTCGCTGTAAGATTTATTACATCTTTGACTCCATTGATCATGGACTGATTTTTATTGCTTCCGAGGAAGCTTAAGGTGAGTAGTTCAGATATAGATTTCTGGTTGAATATTTTTACATTAATCAGATAGCCCATTACACTCAAAATATTGTATTGTCAAAACAGAAACATACCTTACATGCAAAGATCTAATTTGTTTATGGAAAACAAAAGAGAAAGAAAATAAAGAAACAGTCACAGAAAAAGGCTTAACAACAATAAATAAGTACAATACATTTCAAAAATTTATATGCACTTTTTCTAGTGGCTATTTAATTTCTTTGCTCTTACACTTACCCATCCGGTACCCTCTGAATCCTAAGCTGAGCAACTTCAGTCTGACTGGAGGTGGAAGGGGGATTTAGTTAAAAGGATCTGACAGTGTCCCAAACTGTTCACCAGGAAGATAGTCATGATGTTCATTTTTTTTCCCCAGAAAAAATGTGAAATCAATCACAATGGTGTCCTGCTCCTCACTATAGGGTCCATGTGGAGCTAGTTGGTAACATGCTTTACACCCTTATCTTCCTTGGTCTGCAAGTCCATATCACATTGAAATTTCCTGTATACAGTGTGGGTTGGATATGTTAAGTACTTGCTGTTCTCTTTGTTATCCTTAGATTTGTTCTACCCAGATCCCATGGTTGCATTTCTTTATCTGGTGAGCTCTTTCTAATTCTGGAGTCTTCAATGTCAGCCACTCTATCATCCCATGCTTGTTCTCTCCTGCATTTTATCCTTTGTACTCCAAGGGCTCTGCTGTCGTACTAGATCTGTGTTTCTCTACATTGCATCATTATGCTGCAGTTTTGAATAATCTAGTCTATCCAGAATAGCTGTTTGTTACTACTGTATATATAAAAAATTATGGTTAAACCATAGAAAAGCAAGAAATAAAATGAGACATATCTACTTGGTCATTGGATAAATTTCTGTTGCAGTTCAATAGGCGAAAACAAAGCTCCAGGAGACAACACCCAGGTTTGGACAAAGCATGCCTGAGGGATCTCAGCCCTGAGGACTTGGACCATCAGCGGGCAGCTCATAGACGTGGCAGAACTGCTTTCCTTGGCTACAGGGTGCAAGACTTCCCAGAAATGCTTGTGGAAGCAATAGCAGGAGGACCATGATCATTAGAAGAAGGACAGCATTTGTCTACATAAGTCACTAGGATTTGTGACATTTAGAGTAATGAGGATGTCAAGCTTCTATCTGGGATTTTCAGAAATGGATTTTCCTACTGTATAAAGAGTATGAGTAGTTTGCAATGAGATGTTACACTATGACAAACTGATGATGATTTCTATTGTCTTCTCTAGTTGCTGAGATTCTCATAGCACAGATTGAACATTGTTAGCTCCATTCAGCGATACCACCCTGCAAACAAGACACCACAACTATTGGCAACAACTTGAATATGAAGGAATGTAAAAAAGGAACCTGTTAAGGTGATGTAAAAAGATGTGAGAAATGTGGGGCCAAATTGATGAAGTTCAATATAAGCCCTGTTGAAATCTTGAAGAATTCTTTAGCTAGTTTAAACATGGATCTACCCCATATATGAATGAGAAAAAAAATTATTCTGAGCTCCAAAGAGAAAGATAATACCTTATTGTGACAGGCAATTATAAAGTGAGCTTCAGAAAAGATTCACGTAAAAGGGGGAAAATTAGATTTTTTTCAAGAACATTTTGCAACTAGATTGATTCAAAGGAGATTTCTGTTGAGATCCGTTTTTTTTTCCCCCCACAAAATCTGCATGAACAGGATTTTGTGGAAAAAGGAGTCCCAGATGACTGCAGAAGGGAAAGAGTTAGAGTGGACATTTATGGATGAAAAGACAGTGTAGTTAGAGGATGGCAAAAAACATTAAACTGCTGCAGTGTGCACTATCATTAAAAGGACACAAGACCCTTTTAGCATGTTCCTGACCTGCTCAGCAAGGATATTGCACAGCAAGAGGTACTGCATTACAGCCAAAGGAGACTGACACACAGCAGCTGCTGCAGGATGCTGGCAGCTGTGGGTGGGTCCACTGATCCATTGGAACAATGTAAAATTCAGAGAATATTTGCCAAAATTTCATTCGTAACCAATTAAAAAAAAATCTCCTTGTGGGGAGATTAGTCTTTATGCCATGGTAAATCAGATGCCTGGTAGTGTATTTTGATTTTACAGAAAGAAAGCAACATGGAGCTTGAACTACTATGCTACCAGGGGCTACCCTGATGCTATTTACCCCTCTTATGTGTTCAAGGTGGTTTTTTAGTGCTTTTGTAAGATCTTGATGTCAGTATTTGTGGAGGAATGATTACTAGAAACTGGTGCAATTTAGAAATGTGTAGTGGTAAAAAAAGAAGCACAGAATAAGGGTGATGCTTCTACCAGCCACCTCTGTAAGCAATTATAATGCAAAAAGCATCTGAAGCAATTTAAAACCTTCAATTGAAGTTCTTATCTACTGTCTAGTTAGAACAACTGCAGTAACATGAATGGGTTTCTTTGCCACATTTGGTATGATTTCTACCCCAAATGAAATCAAATTTGAGTCAGAAAGAGGTGATGCCCTTTTTAAAGCATGATGGATTTTTCTTTGGTAATTATTTTTTATTTAATCATCCCAGTTAATATTCATAAAAGAAATAGATGAATGACTAAACTGTACTTGTTAATAAAATAGAAGACAGCATAACTCTACAGAACTGCTAAAGAAAATAAAGGCAAATTTACTAATCATCTTCCTCATTTTCACTAGATTTTCATATGTTATTATGAAGAATGTGCAATTCTGACCAATTCTCTTTAAACACAGTTTTTCTAGAAAAAGAAATGTATTCAATCTTTCTGAATATGCTTATATATGAAAATTGTCAAATTTGTAAGTAAATTAATCTCCTGCACATTTCTTACATTAAAATTTATGTTAACGGGTAATAAATGAACACATACAGGTTTAATGAATTTTGTTAGATCTCACTGCAATGGCAATGCATTGGCTCAGTTACAGTTAAATCTGTGAACAGACTTTATGTTAATGAAATCATTAGAGCTCTGTTCTTTGAAATGTTACTTGAAAAGCTGTTCCACAAAGCTCTTCACATTGTGAGAATAAGACAAAGCCTGAAAATATTCACCCTCAGGCATAAAGGACTGTGAAGGAGATAATGCAAGAGGCAGATATCAGAATTCTGTTTACTTCTGAAAGTCTAGGTTCAGAGTAGCATTAAGTGGCCAGCAAAAACATGTGGGATGGTTTCATCACAATGTCCAAATGAAACATAAATACATTTTCCAACTGGGGATTTTTTTTTTTTCCCGTTTGGTTTGGGGGTTTTTTTTGGTGGTTTTGTTTTGTTTTGTTTTGTTTTTTGTACACTAACCAGTGTTTGGTTCCCTTCCAAAATAACTTGGTATTGATGCCTTGCATTCTGTCACCTAATTTATTCCATTTACTTTAAGAATTTATTATTTTAAAAAACCCTATAACTCTGATGTCTTTACAGTATAGAGCATATACTTCAACCTGCCACCTTTGTGTACAAAAATCATGACTGCTTGTCTTTAGAAATGCAGAAAAGTTCTACTCAGAAATGTGTGCTCAGTTTTGACATTTTGCCTCTGCATTTCTGAATATTTGACTGTCATGCTCAATTCCTTCATTGGCACTAGGACTAAAAAAATCCTGATTTTGTAGTCAGACACATAAGCAGAAGTGTTTTCCATTAGAGTAAAGCAAAAATAGCCTTGAGATTTCAAAACTGAACAAGAGTTACTTAATATTTTCAGTGCTTCCTTCTCATTTGCTCACCAGCTTATGGTATGTGCCTGTCTTTATTTCTTCTACTTGTGTCTTAAACAACTTCTTCTTGCTGGTTATTCAAAGTCAGCCAAGTGCCAGAATTGTTCTGTTGAAGGCTCAGAGAAGATATCACAATATATACTGTGGTTGCACTGAATGTGCCATGGATAAGACTTGCTTATTTCCCTTGAACCGCAAAAATGCATGTAACATAAGAGCATAAGATATATTGTAGTGCTATTTACTTGTTAATGTAATTAAGTTGTTTTAACTTTGTTATTGAAGGCAAGCTGCAAAAATCTGAACAAGAGACTTGTTTTACAGCTGTATCTTTTTTCCACTCCCACCCCAAGTTGTTTCTTAAACAGGAAGGTGGGAATCATGGCAAGTTGTTGTGAGACAATTTGTTCTCTTGAAAGTCTGGAGGCAGTTCTTTATGACTTTGGAGAGCCACAGTTTCAGAAATGTTTTCTTAATGATTTCTTACAGCATGGACAATCTCATCTTTGTCCATTACAGAGTCAATAAACCAGTTTCATGCTACAACTTATCTTGACTTTCACTAAGTGAAATTGAAGTTCAATCAACCATTAAGATTTTTGATTGAAACCTTATTTACTAATCTTACTCAAACAGAATTTGGAGACCAAACAAATGCCAATATATGTTTATTAACTAAAGTACAGGAATTATTCTAGTATTCTACTCTCTCCTAGGTCTCTCCTTCAGTTTTCCTCCATCAGTGTCTGAAGTGTAGGGGACTTAGACACACCTGCCATACTCCTTCATCTTGGTTTCTCCAAAGCCTGAGGGAATCTGCAGCATTGCAAAGGAGCCTGCGTTTTGAGCTATGCCCAGCCTGTTCTTGCTCTTTGTTATGCTGCATAACAGTCTGCCCACCATGGTGGTATGCTGTGTCTTATGTTTTCGAGGACATGAAGTTGTCATCCAACAGCGCAAACCAGGAGGAACTTCAGGCTTGTAGAGGGATTGTATGACTACATTTAAGAACATACCAATATTTCTTCCTAGGTAGTTGCTTGTCACAGCTTTTTTTCTGTAGGTATCCTAATGTCTTATCAAAATAAGTGAGGACTGCATTTCCATCACATGTAGAACAGAACCCACATTTACCAGCTCAGATGACGATTTAAGAAATTAACTTTTTGCACTCAGGCATGTCTTTTTATAGGTGGAAATGTGCAGGCTGAAAGTATAGCAGCAATATAAAATGCTATGTACAGATAAGCAGGCAAACTGTGATTCTTCTGAGATTCAGCAACCTCAGCTGTGCAGTTTCTTCACTCACTGTGACTATTACAGGTGAATAGCCAATGGCAAAATTTGACCCAGTAGCTCACCCTTTCTGTAAAATCTATATCCGCATTCCTGAAGTATGTGTGCTTACCTTTCTTCTCCTAATGCCTCAGTACAGTATTACATTGCAGCTGGATACTCACAGGAACATAGGATAGTGTGATATTGGCAGCAGCACACTGTGTGCAGCCAGCATAACCATGGTGAGTCATGACAACAGTCAATCAATACCGTAAATTACGGTTTTTAATCCATAATTTAAGCATTGTAACCATGCTGTCACATATTCTTCTGTACTTCTGTCAATGCTTATCTTATGCTCCCAAATGCATGAACTCTTCTCTACTACAAAATTCATAGAAACCGATGAAAAACATACTGGTATCATTCACTGGATAGAAACTCAGTAAAATAAACCAGAAGTAATATACTTACCTTTTTATTTCTTCCCCTGAAGCCCTTCTGGAGTCGCACAAAAAGGGCATAGGGAACAGAATTCTCTCAAATTTCTGTGTATATTTAAACAGTGTTATCCACTCTTGCTCTGCAGCATTGGACTGGAAAAGCATAACTTTGAGCATCTTCAACTGATGTTTTTTCAAGAGTGTAAAGTAGAGGACAGATAAGTGGAAAGTTGACATGGTACAAGGCAGCTCTGAGCAAAGACATGCTGCTCATTGCTCTCAGAAAGATGCAGTACATCCTTCATGTTAGTGTTTATTAGTGTGTTCACAGAACCATGTTGAAATTATGATTCAACTTTCAGTATTGGTTAGCTAGTGCATAGTCAGTTCTAGCGCCTGAAGCACTTCTGATCTTTATGAATCTACAGATATTCAACTTTCGAGGTCCCTTACAGTAACAAGCCCCCAGTTTTCAAAATTATGTGTCTCCACTAGACACAGTATTAATCACAGCAGCATTTTATTGCTGTGATGTTTAGACACCTCAGTTTAGTTGAGCCATTGACCCACTTCTGAAATGCAGAAACTTAAGCCTGACTGTTATAAAGGTGTTTCTTCATTAATTACATCTGATAAACTATTACTAGTTATTACCTGCTGAGTTCAATTGTGGACTCAGTTCTTGAATGAAATTTAGGTATGTTTAGTCCTTGATTGTTGCAATACGAGATATGTTTTATGAGAATTGGACACAGAAGTAGTAGCTTGACTTCCATTTCAGAGCATAAGCTATCAATTAGTTCTTCACTAACTAAATTAACACAATGAAAGAATCCTCAGTAAATACTTATCTCTCAGGCTGCTTCTCTGGCTCCTTAGGGTAAACTCCTGGTCTTGAAACCCGGAGCTTAGCTCCTTTTCCTTTTAGTAGTCACTATGATGATCATAAGTAAATGCCTCTTTCATTTCGTTTTAATGTTTGTTAAGTATAGCTAATGATCTTCACCCCTTTCAGCAGAATGGATTCATAAACATATGTGAGAGAGTCTACACTGTAGAGTTATGCAATTGTATTACTTCGAAGTAGTTATATATCCAAAGACCAACAATATCAACTGCCAAAGAGTTAAATGGGGGGGAAAAGATATTCTTCCTTTTCCGTATCTTTGCACAAAGTATCTGTATATTATCATGTCCTGTTGAAGTCAAAGGCAAAATTCTCATGGGCTCTAACGGACCTAGGATTTGTCTCATGGTTTCTATCATAACAGGAGAGCTCACAGATCTGACTGAATACTGAAGTCTAAAGCTCTAGTGGAACCAGAGGAGCAGCCTACAGCTACCCTTGTTTAAAGAAAAAAGTAGGGAAAGGGGGAAAAAAAAGACAAAAGAAGAATGATGAGCAAGCAGATATACTCAGAATGGACAAAAGAAGAGTTGCCCAAAGATCCTGCTCAAAAGATTCAGGCTGTGCACAATGCAGCTATAAATTGCTAAAAGATAGGCTTTCTTGTGAATTGTCTTGTACTTGCCACTTCTTACTGAGTTGGAAATACCCTAAGGACAGCCTTTCATCTGTTGAAGCATTTTGTCATTTCTGTACCTGGGAGTCAGAGTGGGAAATATACAGCAACACAGCAATCATTACAGATTCACAGTAATAACAATAATAATAGTAATAATAAAGAATTCTTGTGGAAAAGCTCTCTTTGGATGACCTGTTCACATTATGCGCTGTAACCCCCTAAAGAAATTGCAAATATTGTGGTACTGTATTCTATTGTCACTGAACTTTGTGTCTCAGAAAGACCCATGCCATAGGACAAGGTTGTTAGCTGTAGGCTTGCTCTTTAATATGACATCTTTTTCCTTTAGTCTAAACTTCCAAATTCTGCTCAAAAAAACTGCTTCCAGGGGTGCAGGCAGTATAGATGTATTGTTTCTATTTATATAGAGAAAAGATTAATACTTGGGTTGACGTGTATAATGCAGCCCTTCCAGCAAAGCAGGATTAGTAATGTACCTTTCCATCAGTCAATGGAAATAAAAGACACAAAGACCAAGCATCAACCAGAAATGTGATAGGGAATGTGTTAGCATTCTCTTCTGGGCTATTGCCCAGGCCTTCAGGCAGCTCTTGTGAATGCGGAAAAGCAGATGGGACCATAACCCCACATCTTGTCCCACACCAGGCAATGCACAACGATTGCTCTTAGTTTAAGGAGAGTAAATGGAAAAAAGAAAGTTATCACCACATCTTACTTACGGCAGGGAAGAAACTTGAGAATGTAATATTTGTTGAAGCCATTTGAAAAATTTTGAGGAGAGTTGAAAATCCAAAGACATGAAGTCTCTCTCACCAGGCCAGCTACATCACTGGTCTGCATCTGGTTTGTTCTGATGTCTCAAGAACTAGAGCTTAGAGAAGAGTCAATGGACTATTTGTCCATGAAGGATGCCTGAGTGTCAGTATAGCTCAAATTAGCTGTTTCTAAGAGAACGATCTTTGTGCAGCTGGAACAGCTGCATTACTTGTGAGCTGAGTTAAAGTTATGCAGCACATTTTAAAATATTCAGGTCAAGTGACTTTGCATCACCCACTCATGAAAGTATGTGGTTTATTGTAATTCAAAGAATTACAGTAAGAATTTCCTAATCATTTGGCAGGGTAGCGCACTGTAACAGTGCATAGCATGTAAAGTAGGAATACCTAAATGATATTCTGCTCCTACTGCGTGTTGCTGCCCATTAAGAAGTAGTTTTATAAAGAACATGCATATCATTTCAGACAATTTCTGACTCCTGAGAGGCCTTTTTAATTTGATCCACAAGTAGGCAGATAATAAACAATATAATATCATAGGTCCTAGAGACTAGAAAGGAGATACTTTGTCAACATGTAGAATCCAAACTTATTCATGAGATGCTCAGAAGTTTTCTTCAGATCAACTCATTCATTCCTGGACAGAATAGTTTGACCCTGAGAATAAAAATAAGATTGCCCAGAAGTTTGTTTATTTTTGTTTGGTTGGTTTTGGTTATATTGATTTCAAATACTTTAATCTTTCTTTCCAACCCAGCTTTCCTGCACAGGTCATGCTCTTGTGCTGGCCAAAGAATAGTGTATAATTTTCTTGATTTTATACATGGTAGAAAAAGTAGGAGGCTGAGAAATATCTCTGTTTTACTAACGTCATTGTACTGACCTTTTTCACAGTAAGAATTAGGAGCCTGAGAGAAGCTAAAGATCCTCATTTAATATATGCTTTACTCTAACTCTTGCTTAATCAACAACAATTTAATGGTAACAGGGCAAAAAATAATTTTTAGTAAAATATACTGTATTACACAACAATTTACACAACTAAGATCCCAGTTTTGAGACTGGAGAGTAACTTTCCATTCTCCTATATAAGGATTGTTTCTAGTCACAATCAGGGATGATCACAAGTGGGGAAGTGGATAGTCATAGTTTGCCTTTTTCTCCACCACCGCCTATTGTCAAATTGCTCACCTTAGTACAACAGGTTCATTTAACTCTTAACATTTTTTCACAAAAGAGAGAAAATAGTTTTCTCAAGAAGGTCAGTTTCCTGAAGTAGTAATTATTTTTATAGCAATACTGGCTCTTGTGTCTTTGCATCATAGACTAATCTGTAAGAGATAATGGGTGAAAGTTCCAAGAAACCCTATTTCACCATACACAGGTATAAATATATGTTTACATTAGTCCCAAAAATAGAATTTCAGCATATTCTTTTAAAAGATTTGACTTGAAGATCAATTTACTAATGTTTGTTTGCTTATGATTTTTTTTTCAGAGGAAGCACATGGAGTAACTTAATCACACGGTAAATTTTTGTTTTTCAAGTCTATTAAAGGTTCTCTTTGGTGGTGGTGGTGAAGATCCAGACATCATCCTTGTTCTACTGCAGATCCAAAAGAGCTTGTACTACATTTTGAACTCTGCATTTTGGGTATGTTCTGCTCATTTTTGTGTTTAAATTGAAAACAAAATAAACTTTCTTGCTTAAAATTACTAGTGCTCACAAAGGTGCTTTTAACTATCTATCCACTATTAAGCACATGCATAATTCCTGCTTAAATCCAATTTGAGTCAGTCTGCTGAGGTAAGCATGCCTTGCTGGGGAAGGATGAAAATATGCAACAGTCAAAGGCAGGAAAGTACAAGTGATGAAGAGATTTGTGCCAAACAGTTTTCAGTCTACCAGCTTTTCTTTTTTTCTCTTCCCAAGGAGCTCAAATTCAAGTAGCTAGAAGAAGTTTTTCATCACTGTATTTGAGTGACTCCAAATGGTATTAGACATTTGGGCATCACTTAACACAGTATGCATTGAATACATTCTATCTCTGCAAAAGTTTAAGTTTGCAGAAGTTGTTCTCATTTAATAGATTCTAATCTGATATTTAACTACTAATTTTGGAATTGTAAATGAACTTAAAAATAATTCTCCTATACTATTACTAAAAATAGTCCATTTGTGATTCAGGAGGGAGGCTCTAAAGCTTTGCTGTTAGTCAAAAGCAATGCAGTTCTATTGACCACCATCAATAATTCACACAGTTGGGTCAGGAACTATGGTTGCAAAGGGCATTGAATTATGGATCTTTACTTTTCAAATAACAATAAAATTTTTGAAACTGTTGGCCACATGAGTCCAGAGAAAGATGTTTAATCGATTTTGCACAAATGGGTTAATCGGTGAAGGGCACAACTGTAATGCTAAACCTTCACAGAGTAGGAAAATCCTTAATGGCTCCCATTGTCCATGCAATTTTGAAACCTTGAGTTCTTAAGAATAGGATCATTCTGAAGAAAACAGAAAATCAAATGCTTCATGAAGAAACAGTATGATACTACAAAAACAGAAGATGCAAAGAGGAGAGCTACTACTTGTAAATGGTGATTACTGGAGTAGAAATTAAATAATTGTAAGAGCTATTCTCACCTCTCATCTACCAAGGCCTTAACTGGCACATGAGCATATCTGGAAAACAGTCACTTCTGGCAGGCACCTCTTGATTTTAAATGATGTGGAAAATTTTTGTCTTATAGATGAATTCTCAGACACTCTACATGAAGAAAACCAGAATAAAATAAGAATTATTTCCAAATATGTATTGGAAAAAGAATATTTAAAGACAAGGTGAGAAATCACATGGACCCATGACAGAGGATAATGGGAAATCTGCAGTTTGATTCTCAGGAAACAAAAAAAAAAAAAAAAAGATTAACTAAAACTCTTCATTTGAGAAAATATCCCATAGACATTTCCAAAACCTGTGAAGTTTTTGTAGGACAAGAAATTGGTAGATAGCTACTGAGCACGCATCTTTGTGCTAGTGAGTTTTTGCTACACAGACAAAAATTTGCTGCAAGTAAACAGGTCTTTTCAGCAAAGTCTCAGGAACTTTACAGATACTAGTGTATCTGGTGTTGGTCTTAAGTATTGGTAGATTTGCTGATTCGACCAGGTTGATTGTTTTCTAGTGATATTGATCTTCTCTAAGTTGTGTGTCTCCATAGGCTGTACAAGAACACTGGAGAGAATTTGGCTTCATTGAGACAGTATTCCTTCCCTTGGGTCCCTTGGTGTGAACAGAAATCTGCAGTGAACCTGGTCCTTTTTGGATCTGTAGTGCAATTCTGCCATCCTAGGTAACACTTAAATGTCAAAGGGTTGGTTTTTTGTTTTTGTTTTTTTTTTCATAGATACTGCTATGAAGTTAACTGGCACATCCCTTTCATTGCCACTTTCAGAGAAAAACAAATCCATTTGGAAATCCTGGAGAGGATACACAAGAAACTGTGTGTCTACATGAACATATGTATAATTCTGCATACTCTCTAACCACTTCAAGAAAATACATGCAGATTGATAGTTGAAGTCATTTCACACACTTGTACAGACAGATCAGGTGGAAGAGGTGAGATTATCTCTTGTCTACTTTGCAGGTTGTAGAGTATTTCAAGAACCAGAGATGCTGCCAGCATAATTTAGACAGGCCAGGTTGCTGTGCTGTTGCAGATGCTTTTCCTGGGTTGCCTGTGGGTAGTTCTGCAACCTGCAGCTCTCAAGGGTATTTGGAGCAGCCACAGTTTCCCACTGCATAAAGTGGACTGGAGCTTGCATGGAAAGACCTTCAGTTCAGCTGTCTCTGGCTGGCATGGGAGTTTTTTATAGAGCTAGAAAAATATGTGTGAATTTGCAAGTGTGTCTGTAAGCAGATGAGAAGGTTGGGAATTTCTTCTCCTACAGAAGACCTTCTCTCTTCAGTTCATCGTAACCTTCCACATGTTATAAAAACCCCTCCTCGTGGCATCAGGTATTTACTGGGTTGCAGAGGAGCACTGTGGTTGGTTTATTTCCCAGTGTAGTGATGTAAAATTCACAATGGAGCAGCCTTGCTGGCTAAATAACCACGCTTTTTACATGGGTCCCAGGACAGTGAGATTGGCCATTTGCCAGGGTGCACTCCTATGCAGAGCCAGTGTCAGAGAATGTTCTTCTCCCTACCAGAACAAACACATCTCGTCACTTCTATGGAGTAGGAAACAGGTCATTCTGATAACTTAATTGAAAACTATGTGATACATTTTTTCCTCCTCATATTTCCTAACGAAAGTCCTCCAGCATTAATTTTTCAGTATCAAAAACAAACGTACTCATTTTTCCTTTACTTGCGTTCAGTTTCTGAGAACAAAAATGAACATTAACTTATATACTTCTATAAAAGTAAGTTATTTTATACCTTTTCACAGAAAGCAAGATAAAGTTTTGTTCAGTTGCATTACTTTGTTTGGTTTTACTTTTCCTGGTCTCGCAGTCTAAATACTGCTAAGGAAAAGTCTGGAAGCACTTCAAAGTCAAGTAAGCAGAAAAATTCTGTGTGATAAATTATATGTTCAGGGCACAGAGGAATTTAATGTGGAAAATAGATGTTCATGGGTCATTTTCTGTCAGAAATTTGTTTATGTGTAGGTATGTAAGCACATTTCTGGTGTTTATCCCATTGAAAATTTGCAATCAATGACAATGTGTTCACATATTTATTTGGATAATCATCCCTGGGTTCTTAATTTTCTCTCAAGCTAGACTTTGCGAAATGCTCTGAGGAACCTCAGTCTGCAAGTTTCACTGAAATTCAATAGCATATGGGCATCTAACTGGTTTAGGCAGCACTGAAAATACATCTGACACAGATGTATGTTTGCATTAATATAAAGTGTAGGTACAACAGAAATTCCCATATCAATGAATGAAAGACGTTA
Source organism: Rhabdornis inornatus (assembly GCA_013397075.1). Classification (NCBI taxonomy): domain Eukaryota; kingdom Metazoa; phylum Chordata; class Aves; order Passeriformes; family Rhabdornithidae; genus Rhabdornis; species Rhabdornis inornatus. Next base: position 210,405 of record VWZS01006705.1, read on the forward strand.
TGTCACTTTGGGGCAGTTGTGCAGTGCAGAAAACCTATGCACGGAGTAGTATGCAACATTACCACAATCACTGTACTATTTTATTAAGGAGAAAAAGATCACAGCTATGACATCTGAAGAAGACCACAAAGATCCTTTCCCGAAGACTATAATGAGAGCAGGTTATGTTACTACTAAGTCCCACATTCTCATTACAAGCTTTTTAATGATAAAGGATTAATTTTCTGCCATTTTCCCTTCTCATTACTACTCAGTCAAGGGAATGAGGTATCAGGAGTTTAATGTCTAATTTATATTCAATGAATCTTAGTAGTGAGCTGCACTCTTTTGACCTTTTCAATATTTTATAGTTTGATTGGGTGGTCACTTGACTCCTGCATTGTTTATAGCCTATTATAGTAGCTATAGAAGAAAAAGTGGACTGTTTGCCCAATCAAAACAAAAGAGTAACAGAAAAGTCAATTTAATACCATACACATGTATCAGGTCAAGAATATAAACTGTATCAAACTTTGAAAATCTTTTTTTTTGACAGAACTACAAGAATTAAAATTACTCTTCAGTGCATGTGATCAACCTTGCAACGAGGAATGGGGAGTAGAAGAAAAGAGGTATATTCTGTTAGTGGCTGGGGTCACGTTTAGTTCTTCTTTAAGCAATCACTTACACCTATGAAAAGTAGGGTAAAGATTAACAAAATACTTTGCCATGTTTTATGTTTGCTTACCTTCACTTTGCAAAGGCTAGTGAATGCAGAAAAAGCAAGATGATGAATAGTCAGGTCCATTGTAGTGCCAGTAGTTAAAAATTTTTGCAACACTCATTAAATATCTATGTGAAATACATTAATATATTTTTGCAGGACTTGTCCTGTAAAAGCGAGATTATATAAAGGCCAGTAAGGAAATTTTAAATCTATGAAAAATTGAATGGTAATGTCAGACTGTTGGGAAAAAAAAAATCCATAACAAAATTGCCAAACCACTATGATGTGTTTCAGTGTATCATTTGAAATTACTAAGCTACCAGAACTTTGGAATCCAACTTTCTCTGAAATGCATACTTAAAAAATACAAAGTAATGCATTAGTTATTTTGTAGACTTATTTCAGTCCAAAGATGAAAAACAAAAACCAAACCAAAACAAAAACAACAACAAACCCAAAACAAATAACCAACCAACCAACCGCAAAAAAAAAAAAAAGCAACCAAAAAACCCCACCAAAACCTACACCCTGGAAAGAACTATATCTTGAAAATATGACACCTAATTTATCCCTTGTTGATAGTGGATTGAGTATAAATTTATGGATAAAAATATATTTTGACACAACTTAATTTGGAGTCCCTTGCAGAAGTCATGAAATTCAAAATTTATGGCAGTAAAATATTTAGGAAAGAAAGAGGTAGTTAAAAAATAAAAAATCCATTCATTTTTTTTGTATGCAGCTTTCAATCTGTTTGTTTTAAGTAACAGAGACTGTTTAAAGATATTAGATAATTATTCTTTTAAAATCTCACTAAATAAATAACTTATGTCAAACAAATAGCACTTCATTACTGGAAAGAAATATAATTGATGTTCTGCAACCCTCATTATAATAAACATACTATTCATTCCTTAACTATTAATTCTCAAAACTCGTGTTCAACAGTCAGTAATAATTAATTTGCCATACCATACATGTCTTATTAAATGTAAATTAAATCCAGTTTGAGATCCATTGTTTAAAGGATTGCTCAGAATGTCATTGCTGGACTCCCCCAAAAGAAACATCATTTAATACAGTTTGTGAGGCTAGAGGGAGAAATAATAGTTTGGGTAATGAGGACACTATCAGAACTGTGCCATTTTAACTGAAAGAAAAATTAATATATGAGATCCTTACAAGAAAGATTAGAAAGAAGAAAGTGACAAAAGTGATAATGTGAATACTGAAGGGACTCTTCACCTTAAATTAGCCCAGGCAAATATATTTTAGTCTCAATGATATCAAACTGAAATGCAAGAATTAAAAGATTTGTGCCTACCTTGGTAAAAGCAAACCAGAAATCATTACCACAGACTGTGGTGAAGTCACCATTCCAAATAATACATGATTATGTCCCTCACTGATAAAGCCAGTGCAGCTTTAAGGATGAGAAAATTAATTCAAATTCTAGAAAAGAATTACTCTACAAATATCCAAGTAGTAAATCAAAATATTTTGCACCAAACATTGTGAAAGAATTTCAGATGGACAGTATACAGGATGGAGCAGCTGCAAACAAAAACTTGTTGAGCGAGAACTCAGTACTTGTGATCTGCTAAAGCTTGTCAAGAAATTTCAGAGAAATAAACTGACTTTCTTGAGTGGCTCTTTGCCTTGCCATCATAGAAAACTCTTCCCATTAAGATGATACTTTCATTAAGGTGATGCTTTCAATAGATTAGATGAGGTAACTTCAGGATATAGTATTCACCACAAATTAAATGGAAACATTTTTAACACAGTCCTTGCATATGATTGCTACAGGTGAATATTGGAGCAAACTATATCTATTCTTGCTCTGAAATGTCTTCTGTATTCAGAACATGACAGCCACTATATACTGGTTTTTAATTTTTTCTCATGAAGTTACTTCTGTATTAGCAACAGTATTTCTCTGATCTGACCTCTTTGTTCACAAGACTGAACAATATGTGGTTACTGTACAAGAACAGATACCTTTTGACAGTACATACATATTTTGAAACATTCTTTTACTAGACAAAGTATGTAATAAAATGTGTTAAATCAACAGTTAATTATCTAGGATAACTGGGAATATTCTGAAAAGAGATTATATGTGGTATTTATTCTGTCCATTAATCATTACATGCATGTTTCCTAGCACAGGTGCATTGGATTTATGCCTGGGTAACGACTTGCTTTGTCATGTTGTACTTAGAAGTATCAATAATGTATGTAGATATATATAATATATGTAGAGATATATAATATATGTAGAAATATATAAACACCATGTACAATCACTGGGTTTATAGATAATCATAAAATCATAGAAATATTTAGCTTAAAAAAGACCTTTAAGATCATCAAGTCCACTTGTAGATAAATTTATGATGAAATCAATCTTGTATTTTATTAAAAATTAAATATTGTACAGAAGTTGCTACATTAAAAAAAAAACAACAGAAAAACAAAAAAACAAAGCAAAAAGACTCTTTCTCTTCATTCTGTTGACTCTCACATTTGTGTTTTGCTGCTTTTCTTCTTATACTTCCACTTTCCTCTGATGGCAATGGTAGTTAAAGACTCTCTGCACCTTGTAAGGCTGAGTCATACTCAATATGTTTCCAAACGGTCTAAGCCAGCTAAGAATCCCAAGTCCCATTTTCATAAATTAATTAGGCATTTGAGTCAATAATCCTTAGGGCTGCAATAAGAGATGAGCCAATTTTAAATTTACTATCTCAGGTACTGGTAGCAATCGAGTTTTGGCACCACTGAGTTTATTACATCCTGTATTAAATCAAATGTTCCTCTGAGGATTTGAGCTTACAAACACACTTCAGTTTTGAAACTTGGGCCCAACTTGGGCTTCTAAATCACTTGGGTGTCTTCATGAATTTTATTCTTTATCCTTAGCCAAACTACTTTCTCTACTTTCTGGTTGCAGGTCATCAACAATACATTTTATATGGAGACTTTATGTTCATGGTATCTTTCAGAGCAGTTATATAACCTCATGGGGTGAACACATCTGCTTCTATTTTCTGGAGGAGAAGTCTTGCCAAGGGCTCTGGTGGGCTCTCCATGAAGATATTTGCTCCTTTGTGGTCTTGTGCCATACTGTGAAAGTTAGGAAAACAGAGTAAACTTGTTCTTTTTCTCCCATCTAGATCTTTACCCTCTGGTGCCACTATACATTGTAAAGTGTTTTTTTAGCTTGTATGAAGGTCAAAGATAAAATTTTAAGTTACGTAAGTTTTAATTAATTTTAAGTTAAGTAAGATAAGTTTTATTTGATCCAAAGTAATTCAGTATTCAATTGGTCTCCAGTGATCAGAATGTAGCATATGAAGTAGGAAGTAAAATGCATTCCTTTAGGTCTTCCTCGGAAATATACACCTGTCATTGAATTGACTGATTTGAAGATTTCAATTTTGTTGCACATTTAATCACATTTATGTAAATTTATTTTATTTTACTTTTAGACAGTAGATAGCCCATATTAAAAGGAAGATGTAACACCAGAAGAAAGGACAGAACAGGTTAAAGACTAACAGCTCCTGAAAGTCTGAAAAACAAAGTTCTGATGAGCTCTTAAAAGATGGACCATTTCCAATTACCAATGGACTATTAGTAATTGGTAATACTAATGGACTATTACCAATTGACCCAACAGAGCACTCAGAAACACAGAATAGTACAAGCTGGAAGGGACCTCAAGGATCATCAAAGTCCAACTCCTGGCCCTGCACAGCACCATCCCCAAGTGTCACACCATGTGTTTGAGATCATTGTCCAAAAGCTTCTTGAACTCTGTCAGGCTGATGATGTGACCACTGCCCTGGGGAGCCTGTTCCAGTGCCCAAACACCCTCTGGGTGAAAAGTCTTTATCTAATATCCAACCCAACTCTCCCCTGACTCAGCTTCAGGCCATTTCCTTGGTTCCTGTCACTGGCCACCAGAGAAAGGAGATCAGTGTCTTCCTCTCCTCTTCCCCTCATGAGGAAGTTGCAGACTGCCATGAGGTATGTCCTCAATCTCCTCTCCTCCAGGCTGAACAGACCAAGTGACCTCAGCTGCTCCTCATTCAGCTTCCCCTCAAGGCCCTTCACCATCCTCATGGCCCTCCTTTGGACACTCTCTAATATCTTAATGTCTTTTTTATATTGTGGCACCCAAAACTGCCCCCAGCACTGGAGGTGAGGCTGCCCCAGCTCAGAGCAGAGCAGGACAATCCCCTCCCTTGCCTGGCTGGTGATGCTGTGCCTGATGCCCCCAGGACAGGGTTGGCCCTCCTGGCTGCCAGGGCACTGCTCACTCATGGTCAGCTTGCCATTAAACAGGACCCCCAGGGTCCTTTCCATGGCACTGCTTTCCAGCATCTCACTCCCTAGTGTGTATGTTCATCCAGGGTCGCCCTGCGTCAAGTGCAGAATCCAGCACTTGTCCTTGTTAAACTTTATATTTGTTCTTGGTCTGTAGCTAAAGTAAAATTTCCATGTCCTTTAAAAGCATGCTATCTGAGAAAGCTCTTAGCTCTGTAACCATATGTAAAACCCTGGTCTGCTTTCAATTACTGTTTTTTACAATGTCCTTTGTATCTTTTATCTGCTTCATTTGAAACAGTCTTTAATGTAGGAACAGAAAAAAACCCAAACTTTACCCATAGGCTAGTCTTCACCCCACAAAAATAAAAACAAGAAATGTCCCAAAAATACTGCAATTGACCAATCAACCCCAAAAAAAACCCAAACAAAACAAAACAAACAAACAAACAATCAAAAACCCAAAACAACAACAACAACAACAGCAAAACCAAACCAAAACAACAACAACAAAAAAACAGCTCCAGAATGGCAAGGATGAAATTCATTAACATTAATGACAGAATTTTTTTCTTGCATTTCTACCTTCTTTTACTGGACTTTTGCCCATCCCTTCTGACAGCTCTGCTTTTCATAAACTCTATTTTCTGGAATAAACAGAATGAGTGAATTTCATCTTTAAATTTTGAAAAATAAATTTCTCTATTTATATTTTTTTGAGAGCAACTTCAGAACATGAGTTAATGCTTTGAAAAAGCAGGTAACAGAAATTTGATAATAATCCATGCTTTAAAAATCTAATTCTTCTTTTTCTCCAAAGTTACGATTTTTTGCTTTCTAATTTCTTGGACAATCAAATGTATTACTTTTTGACGCTTTTTGTGCTGTGTTCACCCCTTCTTTCTCCACTAATCTGTCCTGTCCATTTTGGCTTTTAGAATAGCATGCTGACTTGCCAAGCCGTGTGTCATTTGTCTCTCTCCCCTGCCATTTTCATCAACCTTTCAAAGTGGTTGACATCTTAAGTGGCAGGAGGTACATAAAAATATAGGTCTAGCAGGTAGGCCAGCTGTTATCTTATGCTAGGGAAGATATATCTTCTTCATCTCAGTTCTGCTGAACCACATCATTAGAACATTAATTTTAATGAAGGTTTCATCCTTCTATTCCATGATTCTAATTCCATATCTTCTAAGTATTCCTATATACTGCTCTTCCACCCAGTTTTTAAGAAATTACTTGACTGTACAATGTGGCTATGGTATTGTCTGCAATGTTTCATGGAAAGTTTGGTTCTAGGACTCTTCAGTTCCAGTATCATCTTGGAACACTGGTTTCTAGGAATACCACACCTCTTAAAGACCTCTAAAGTTTTCTTGAACTTTCTATGATGAATCAGTTTGTGATTCACATGGAAAAAAAAACTTATACAAACTGAAAAAGTGATGATTTTTTTCAGTGTTGTTTTGAAACAAAACAGGTACAGAAGCAGAGAAGGGATTATATCATCAAACGGTCACTGGGTTAAAAAATATTTCTTTCGATAAGATATACTTTTTTAATCAGTTACATTTTACAGCAATTTAGACGGGCATATTGCATCCATAGAAGTAACTCCTGGCACATTTTTCAAACAGAGAACAGGGAATCTCAGGTGACGAGTGAACAATTCCCTTGCAACTGGGTTTTGTAATGACAGCAACAAGATAGTAAAGATTTGTCAAACCGAAAATTATTCATTTGAGATTAGCATTGGTCCCTCAGTGTTGTGTGATCTGAAAACATGCAAGTCCAATCAATTATCTTCACACAAATGGAAAATTAAATCTACATAACCTATCTAGTCATTAACACGTCCAGTAATAAACCTGGGTCTTCAATACTTCTGTAGATAACTAAAAACCTTCAGTGCTATAGGGTTTTCTTTCTCTGTCTTCAGTCCCAGTCCTGATACTGCTGTGCATGGAAAGTAACATTAGATATGTGGACAAGCTCTTGAATAACCTCTATGTTATTCATGTGGGGATCCCAGAGAAAAGGCTGAATTTTTGGTGTTCCAGAAAGAGTGGGGGAGGGAGCATTAGTTCTGACATACCAGGTAAAGTTGAAGCAATATGGGGCAAAGCATGGTAAAGGGTTAGAGTTCCTATTTTTACTGCAGCTGTTGGGTATAGAAGCAATCTCGGACCTCCTTTGCATCTTAGAGACCATTACTAACTGCTGCAGGAGCATCATGTTATGTGCCTTTCTCTCTTGCCACCTGGACAAAAAGAGCTATACATTCTGTGCAAAATGAAGCAGTGTTTGGTTACTACCCCAAGTATTGTAGCCCCAGAAAGGGTTTGGAGCATTTAAGATCAATGCATTGTGGTTCTCCAAATATTTCTCTTCCTTGGGACCATCATCTCCTGTTCTCACGACCTTGACACATCAACTCTACAAATATATTAAATGGATGGTCTTGCCTTAGGCTGCCAACAAGGAGGTATACGCTAGTTGGAAAACAAACATTAAACAGTAAAATTTCCCAAAGGAAAGGGATCCCATTTTTTGCCCAGCTGTGATATTTTCTCAGGTAAGCTATCTTGGGAGTAAGCTATGGTTGGTTCATGTAACATCTTCCTTACCTGAAATAGCATTTGTCAAAGGTGAAAGTCTTCCAGGATTTATCATTATTTTTACCCATACTGAAAACTATTCACCAATATAATATAATGTAATTTTCAGTGTCTAAATAATGCCCAGATTCACCATCATTAGAATAATAACTCTGAAATAAAAAAAGACAGGGAACAAGCTGCAGCTAATTTTCAGAAGGATTGGGTAAAGAAGCAGAGAACATTATTGTGGAAACATTGGGAGAATGAAGAACTAGGAATACATAGCAAGAAAAAAGCAGGCAGTAGAGATGAGGTAAGAGGAAATTAAGCATTAGATGTGCAAAGAGGTGAGGGAGACATCCAGCAGAAAGTCAGTGTTTCACTGGCTCAGTTTAAATGCTCTTGGAAGTTTCTTGGCTCTTTAAGGAGTACAAAGTACTCTTGACTATAAATTATGTAAGAAGCTCCAGAGACCACCTAGTCTGGTGCTGAAGGTGACTATGCATCTGTTCTTTTTCATTTAAAAATGTGAATATAAGTATCCATTAAAAATTAGTGTGAATAAGCTAGTCATAACTTTATACTCAGGTCTCTTTGCAAAACTGAAGCTTACTTAATCCTAAATTTACTTAAGCTTTGGATAAAGCACGACCATCAGAAGACCATTAATAACTGAGGGTATTAAAAGGTACACATAGAATCCAGTAGAAATGGTGCACATACACACATGTTGTACTCAAATACCACAACTGGCATTTGACTGGAAGGACTATGAGAAGAGCCAGTACACTGCTCAGTAGTTCCCATCTCACTTGCATTCCTACAGATTTTACACTGGGAAAAAAAACTAAAAACCTCCTCAAAAAAAACCAGACAGACCCAACATAGTTCAAACCAAATAGAAAACATATTGGGATATGTTCAAAGCAAAGCATTATTGTCTTCAAAGAAAGATCCCTGTCCAGAGTAAGTTCTAGGAAAAGAGATCTAAATGTCAGAGGAAAAAGATGTCATAGAATTTTGTGATGGCATGTAGTTTTTCATCACAGGAACAATGATTGATTGGACAGAAACACTGGGAAAAGTAATGCTTTGATGTGGAGGCTGAAAGCCCCGCAGAGAAAGAGCCTGCCTCTCTCCCATGGAAGGAATGCCCTTATGCACTCTCTCCTCATAATGGTTACAATAAGGTTTCCCCTGGCATGCCTCCCTGTTTCAAGTAAAATGTTTGTATCCTATTGGTCCTTCTCCCTTTGGTACTGCCCCTGTGCCCTCAGATGATTCATTAGGTGCTCTACCCCGACCCCTGGCTCTCCTATATCAGCCCCGCTCCCTCTGCTCCTTCGAGCCGTTTCGTCCCTGGACCCTTTGAGAAGGACTAAACACCGCCTTGGATCACCACACGTGGGTCCTGTCCCTCTCTCCACCGTCGGCCGAAGCGGGGCTCTCACAAAAGAGCTGAAATCACTCTCCTCCCGAGAACAGGAACGTGCCTGTTACCACCAGGGCGTCTTTCCAAAGACGCTTTTCTGGAAGGTGGCGGCACCCGTGCGCGCCCCGCGCCCACCGGCTCCTTCCCGCCGGTGCCGCGCCACCGCCCCGCCGCCGCGATACTTTGATCCAAACATGAGAAAGTTTTTACCGGATCGGATTATTGTTGCGGCCTGTAATTCGCACTAGACCCCTTGCAGAAGCGTCTTCCTGCTTTTTAAGTGAGGCATCAGTCCTCCTTGCAGGAATCTTGGCTGCAGTTAACTAGCTGAGACAGCTGAGCGAGGAAGGCATTTAAGTGCTCTTTCTGACCCATTATTCTAAAGTAATTTAAATCAAATATATCTTCAGGTACACATTAGAGCAGCCATAAAATTACCTTAAGGTGAAGGAGCTGTCACATCTCAAGGACAAAGAGCATCATCCGTATTTGATTCTTACAGTATCATTTGGCTGCCATGAAAGGATGACACAGCAATTGATTCTGCATTGGGAAGCACCTTCTTCTGAACAACATTTAGGAACAGATCTTCGTTTCACTTTACCCTGACATAGTCAAGACAAGGTCAAGATCATTCGAAACAATTTCCAATTGCTTCTTTCCTCTGATTACAAAATACCAGAAAAAATATCAGCAAGATCTGAATCTCATAAAATGTAAATATTGAATTATGAGTTATGTTCTCCGTTGTAGGTTTTGGTAGCTCCAAGAAACTGTGATCCATTAATTGCAAATATCTAAATGCTTTTGAACAAACTACTGCAACTGAACGCTGCTGACTTTTATAACTATTGAGAACTGAATCTGGATCTGGATCTGGAGTTGTTTTGATTCTTCCACCACCCCACTGCTTCAGTTATAACCCAGCAAGCTGGCATTATTTGCTCCAAAATGCTATGCACTGATGAGAAAACTTTAGCTGGCCTGCTTCTAAACTTTGAGGTGGTGACAAATAAGCTTTCCAAAACTATTGACAAGCTTATAGATTATCCATTTGCATTACCTGTATCTTAAAAGCTCTGTCACCAGGAATCAGCTCATCAAATTAATTTCCAGTTGCAAGGTGATGGTTCATTGACAATATCTGGTTAACTTCACAGTCTGGTTTTCTGAAAGGTACAAGGCTTCTCAAGAGAATAAAATACAGCATTCTTGAAGAAAGGCGCAGAATAAATCAGTCAAATGATACCACACTTCTCTACTTTTGTATTCCAAGGAATACTGAATTAAGCTTCTATGCTCTCAAAATTGTAGTTTTCACAAAGAGAGTTTGGAATCAGTAAATATCTAAATGCCAGAACCAGCTTATTCGAGTTTCCTTTTGGGTATTCACCTCGATATCATCCACATTATGCATTTAGAAGTGAGCCTGATTGCTGCATTCTGAGCTGTTTCTTTTTTATGTGCCTTCCCAGATTTTGCTCTCTGCAATAGTAGGAAGATGAAAAGCATTAGTTTTGTTCAATCAGAATTCAGATATCATCTGATTTCGACCTTAATGCTCCCCTTCATATCTGCTGGCAACATTTAGTAGAGATGAAAACCTGACAAAGAAACAATGGTTAATCATAATGAGTAATATTCCTCAACTCTTGTATAGATTGCTATCTTACCTTTTCATTAACTGCTACTCATAGGAGCAAAGATGGATCATCTTAGTCACAGCAAGGCTTTCATTGACCCCACAGTTTCAAGATACCAAGGCAAGAACAAGCTGCAGCGATAGAAATGAGGTTCCAACAGCAATGAATGTACAGCTTTTCCTGGGTGCTGGATTTATTGATGTACAGTATCATTCCTCTCCCATGGTCTGCCCTACATACGTTTTCTTCAAGCAAAAGAATGAGTAAGTGTGATTACACTCCCCTTTTACACCATAAATATTGGGGCCACTGATAAAGGTATCACTCTTTGACTGGATAAGGAATAAAAAAGATCCAGTCAAGGATCAGAGCATGGAGGGTATGGGACAAAGCAGAATAGTGGTTGAACCCAGACTTCCAGTGAGGGGGCTTTAATCTCTCAGAGACATCTCAGCTGAGTTGCAGCTGGTAGCTGATCAAAACTAGCTCATCTAACTCGGAAACACTGCATGACAGACAGAAAAGACTTTTGCCAGGGACTTAGATGGTGTGTGATTGATTACTGGCTATTGGAGCAATTTGGAAGACTGCCTTTGCTGTGGATGTAACTATAGCCTGTAAATTTATCCTGCCATGGCACTTCCTGTGGGTTCATTGCCTATTATCAGGTTCATTTCTTCTCTGTCCCTTCAGATTTGAAGAGGAAGAGATCTTCAAGCCATATAAACTGTTCCTATTTCTGTCATTACACAAACCTATAAATGTGGGCAGTTTCTCTTGTGTGAGAAGTGGTCAGACAATTGTGTTATGTGGGTAGTGTCATGAAATGTGATCTCTGATTATTTAAATAGAAGACTCCCTGGTTCTTTAACCCTGAAGGTCTGGATAGCACTGCTTCACATTAAATTAAATTTAAAAGAGCTTTGGCCATTTTCAAAGCAAAATTGAAGACACCTTTCTTCTTTCCTTTTCCTGGAGCTATGCGGAGAAAAAAATTAGAACCATTACAAATTGCTGATTCAGTTCAGGATTGGAACTAATATTTATCTTTCAGAAGATAATGCTCCATAAGTGAAAACTGAATACTAATTAGTAGACATCCCTTTTTTTTTGTAGACATGTCTTTTTAAAAATTTTTCCAGATGTCTTTAGGGCAAATTTTCATTGATTTCTCAAAGTATTTTACTAAGGGAAGATATCAATTACAGGGAAAAAAAAATTAAAAAGATAGATAGAAAAATAATATAAGCCTGTTTTGAATGTGCCAAATAGTAATATTTATACTGTTTAGCCCTTAACATTATAGGAGAAAATGGAGCAAAGAAATTTTTAAGAAAAGCTTAAGCTATAAAATGGTATGCTAGACAAACGTACACACAGGCAAAAAAATTCCACACGGATGTTATGCTACAGAATAGTTTCTATTTGGCACTCTTTTCAGCCACACTTAACAATATCCCCTTGTATTTGAACAATTTGAAATGGCTAAGAAAAATTTGGACCCTTTCAGAATTCAGGCTCATTAACAAAAAAAAAAACAAAAACAAACAACCAAACAAACCAAACTCAAACCAAGCCAAACCAAACCAAATTAACCACAACATTAGAGATATGGAAATAAAATTAAGGTTTTCAGGTTATCACTATGCTTGGTGGCACTATTAGAGAGTATTTTCATGCCAATTCAGGAAAAATTTTTCAATAGGGTTCAGCAATATTTTTTAACTCAACATCTAGGTCTGTATGAATAAATAGCATCTGGATGTTACTGGGCTGTAGAAGAAGTGATCTGTCCTGCAGGAATGTTACCCAGCACATCAACTTGGATGTTGAGGCTGATGTCCAGACAATTCCTGAGAACTTTTCTTAAGCACCACCAGGGAGTCTGTCTGCTCCATTCCACAAGACTCTATGTTTTACTAGCAGAGGATCAGGCTACCCAGCCATTCTGCAAATGATGGACTAGGTTTTTTGAAGGTCTCTATGAAAGTTTGGAGCAAAGCTTTTCTTGAATATCAAAGCACTTTTACAAAACATTGGTCAAAGTGTGCATTTTGATAAACTGCTGGAACATGATTCTTTCCACCTATAATAATTTATGGTCTACCAATTTTTAATGTAGACAGAGAACCCTAAGCTTTTTTTTTCTGGTAAAATTTGCTTCAGTCACCATACTAGGACCAAAAAATATAATTTCTCGCTACGTTTTTCAGGAGGGATGGGTGTATCCTCAGCTGGTGTAGTTCAGCTGAACAAAATGTGTATCTTAGCTGAAATGAAGTTTTTAGGGAGAACTTTCTCTCTCAGCTGGAAGTGAAAATGGGTATTGGCCATGGGTTGTTCCTGCTGTCAGTGATAATGGGAAACTTGATGGCAGATGACAGGAAGAATTTGTTAAGAGCTCCAGCTAACTCCTCTCACAGTTTAAAAATATCTAATGGGATTGATTGCCAGATGAACTGGCATTTCTGAAGAACAGATGGAACTGAAAAATTGTGGCTCAATAAAGCATGCCAGAGGTGGGGCTAATCTCATTTTGAGCCTTTGTTAATGAGTGTGGGTGGGGATTGTTTCCCCTGTCTGAAATGGTTTATGGTGATACGAAATTTCTGTGCATACACAGTAAACCCTCCTTCCCCTGTATGTCCAAGGTTTCTGCAGAAACGTGTCATCACATACAATGGATGCTAATATGGTGGGAGGTAGTATTATATAACAGTTTGCTGTTATATTCTTGTGTTTAGTGAAATATATTGACCCTGTTTGAGAATGTTTAGTTAGTTTTGAAGTGCTTTAAGAAATTGCACGCTAATAACTAGGATAGTAGAGAAAGACTGACTTCATTCTTTCGTGAGGGTCAAATTAAGATTTTAAATCTGGTTTTAAAATAAAATAAATAGGAGCCAAGAGGTAAATGATGGACTATATTGCATCCCAAATAAGAGATTAGCAAGTACACCAGCAGAATCAACAAGTGATTGGGTAGTAGTTTGAATCTCCCCCACCTATTACTCATAAACGCTAATAAATGATAGTCAGCTCTCTGGCTTTGTGCTAAAGTGAATTCAGAGCTGGCAAAGGATTACTCTAGGTCAAGGTGGTAGCCTTTAGGAAAAGGGTGGTAATGAAGAAATGATAAGCAACAGAAAAGGTCTGAGGTTTCCTAAGTTAAATCTGTTAAATCTTTCCATCAAAATATTGAGGCAAATCAGGTAGAGATGATCTTAAAAGCAGATCACAAATAAAATAAGTTATCAAGCAATTTCAAGAAAAAATTAAGTATCAGATTTGTAGGGATCATTGCTATTAGAAATTCAATTGTATGAATTGTAAATAGCTTTTGTCTTTGTGAGAGCTTTTATTTCGATGTAGATGCTTTGGAAAGTTTCCTCTTGCAGTAAGTCCCGGGTATTCACACTGGACTCCTGTAGTGTTTAATGAAAGCAAGCTACCATTTGCCTCCTGATTTTGCAAAACATCTGAAACTACAACTTCATTTTTACTGCTTTTCTGGGTGTTTAAAATTATCCTAAGTAAAGCAAAAACAGTTGCTTTTGTAAAAGTGGTATAAATGCTTTTTTCCCTCCTTTTTTTCTAGCACTTTTTACTTTATTTGTTGGAATGTACAATAATGGAATGGATGACCTTTTCTTTGACATTAGTTCAACTTATTCTGGTTCTCCTTCCTTCACCAATAATTTGTTTGCCTCATATTTGTTTTGCAAATATGCCAAATATGAGGAATCAGCCAATTTAGAATTGAGGAGGGGAGGGGAGAGGAGAGGAGAGGAGCGGAGAAAATCAAGTTGTATGTGGGTCTCTCCATTCTTTGNTTTCAGTTTGAAGGTTCCCACAACAATCATCTAAGTCCAACTGCCTGACCAGTTCAGGGCTGATCAAAAACTAAAGTATGTTATTAAGGCACTGTCCCAAAGCCTCTTGAACACCCACTGGTTTGGGGCCCACTTCTCTAGGTAGCCTGTTCCCGTGTTTGACTACACTCTTGTGGTAGCCTCACAGTTCAGGCTAAAGTTGAAAAAGGAGTGTTTGTACAATCTACTGTTGTTTTCTGTTGCATAACAAACACTAAGACATCTAACATGGCATGTTATGGATGGTGGAGACACTCATGGGATTAAAAGGTGTCTGAAGAAATGCCTATACGCTTCATTCCTTCAGAAGAATGATATCACCATATTAGCCAGTGAGCTTTCTTTTGTAGCTTAACAGAGATTCTCACTCTATAGGTTTTCCCTTCATTGAGAAACAGTGTTTTGTATTACACCGCCCTTGCTTCTGCAGTCTCATAGAAATCATATTGTGCTGAATGCACTTTGCCCATCAAAAAATTTACCTATCTATCCTGCTGCACTGTGACTTACTTATCTGTACAACCTTTGTGTTAAGAAACTGGTATGATGTCTACGTCATTTAAACATCTGAAATTTTTAACACTTAACATCTTCATTCCTGAAATTATGTTTCACAAATTTTTGATGTGATTTTGAATGTCAAAGCATTGAGTTAAACTATTCCTGGTTAATATTGTACCACTTCTCAACATACGTTCTCCACCTTAGCTAGTCTGGTTATCTGTACACTGGAATACCTAATTTTCTTCATCTTCTGTCAATTAATTTTTCTCAATTTCTTCATGCCCTAACAACGCCTCTCCTTCCATGTGAAAAGGGAGAAAAGTGGAGAAATGAAGGCCATCCACAACTTTGCCTTTGGCTGTTGTTATATTAGTTGGTAATACTTCAGCACCCATCCTGAATAAGAATTCTGTTGAAGAATTAGTGTTTACCCATTTTGGGATTACATTCAGCTATCAATAAAAGAATCATTTAATGCAGATCACGTGACATTTGAAAGACACATAAATAAAATTCTGGAAATAGAAAAACTCATCAGGTAATTATTAGGATTCTCTTTCCCTCCTTAACAAAAATATAAATTAAAAATACATGCAACCCTGATACACCAGTGCAACTTAAAGCCTTTTGAAATCAACTAACAATCTTTGTGGATACAACAGTCTAACTGCAGAATCAGGCTGACAATTAGCAAGGGATTCTACTATAAAAGCAGACAGCAGCTTCTTCATGGAAAATGTGATATACTAGAATTTGTTAAAACCCTATCACTGCAAATTAAAACCTGATGTACCTCAAAGGCACAGAAGTGTAAGATTTTTAACGGTAAGATTAATAAGGTAAAATTATTGATGACATAGATGAAAATTAAATGAGATAAAATAATTTCTGTATTGCTTAGGAGCTCTGAACTTGGATCTTTTGTTTATCAGATGTCTGTTTTGAACAGAAAACAAGACAAACAGAAACCTCAGTGTCACTTAAAACTACCTTATAAAAAGAAGCAATTGAGGATATGCATGTTATGGTTTGGTCCTCATTGTTCACAGATACTGAAGTTTCAAGACTCACAAAATCACAGAATGGCCTGGGTTGTAAGGGACTTTAAAGGCTTTTAAGTTCCAACCTCACCTGCATGGGCAGGGACATCTTTCATTACAGCACATTGCTCAAAGCCCATCCAACCTCGTCCTAAAGATTTCCAGGGTGTCTACAACATATCTGAACAGCATCTTATTTTTCAGCCAAAAAACCACGAATTTCTAATCGGGATATATTATTTCTTGTCATTCCTTGTCAGCACAATGACATTATGGGCAAAACCTGTGGATGACATCATCCTGAAATTGTCTATTTTTTGTCACAAGTAGTTTTATGTTAAACTTGTTGCTGTGTACCACGTCACCTTCACATCCAATTTCCCTTTTGTTGTCAATTTTAGTGCATAATATTGATTTTAAAAAATTGTTTCTGAATACATAATGGAATATCTTCTTTTGCCCATGAAAAATTTGTTCACAGTTCATTTATGAGAGGGCCCCACTTTTTTTTATTTTCAGAAGAGGTTGAGATGTTCATTTCTTATTGAACTGTTCATTTTTTTGACTGAATAATTCATATTATTACCTTTCCCCCAAAGCTACATATGTGGGGGCTTTAAAGTTCTATAAATGCTTTTGATAGTTAATTTCCACCATAGCTAGAATATATCAAATGAAATTACTATCCTTCATTTTATTGTCTCCACACAAAACTTTGTCTCTGACTTGAATTTAATACTCTGATTTGTTGCGTTTGGGGGGTTTTGGTTGCTTGGTATTTTTTGGGTGGTTTTGTTGGGGATTTTTTGTTTGTTTTGTTTTTTTTTGGTTGGTTGGTTGGTTGGTTGGTTGGTTGGTTTTTTGTTTTTTTGATTGATTCTTTCTGTATCACAGCCTGCATTTAAAATTCTGGTACAAAATTTTGATTCTGAAGTGTTTGAGAAAACTTCATAGTTCTAACTAATCTTCTTGCTGATAATTATTGTTACATATTAACTGTATCAGGGATCATGAAAGAACGTTTGGGCTGTCCAAAGCATGTGTGAAAACCAAGCTTTTCTGATGTCAGTAGAGCTTCTATAAGTTTACACCAAATGAAGATTGGTTAGGGAAGTGATATTTTTGATTGAAAACTTGTCTTGGACTAGACTTTATTGTCTATATCTTTCACTTTCTATGCACCCACATCACTGTGTGCTGTTCATAGATCTTTCTTTTGTTTTGTATAGATTTTCTTATATCCACTCCTATATGATTGGTAGTATTGAAGGTCTCTGAGATTTCAGAATCATATGAACACAGAACAATCATCTACTTATGAAATTTAGCAGAGAATGAAAACTTAACTGGAAATATGATTTTTAAAAGTAATTAATTTGCTTTCTTTTCTGTGTAGGATTTCTTTGCTCTGTTAATATGTTATCTCTTTAGGCTTGTACATAAAATACATTGTGAACAGAATAACTGTTTTTCTTGTATATAATCATTGGCAACAATTTTTGTTTTTTATTTCCATTGATTCTACATAGTGTCATGAGTACCAATGAGAGCACATGTAAAAGTAAACAAAGTGTGCCATGAATTGGTGAATTGCTCAGGATTAACTTGAAATATAACTTGATAACTGCACATTAGATCCAGGAACAATTAAGAGGTAAAGCTTCTTTATAATATAATATTCAATATAATATTGATCCTTCAGTATTCTGCTTGAGTGCACCAGCAGTTTACATTGCTTATGTGTCTTAAACATAACCGTTGCAAAGTATGGACTAGATGAGAAATCTAAACTGATCCCTGTGTTACACATGGAACGGGAAAGTATGCAGGTACAGACATTTCCTACTCTTGAGGTATTTTCAGATGGTTATGGTTTTGTAAAACCTTAATCTCTTGTGAGGGCTTGACCACACAGGCTGCATATCTTAGGAGGAATATTTTTGTAGTAATTTTTCTATGATACTCCGTACTCTAGCCCAGTAACTGTTTCTGATGCCTGTATGCTATATTAAAACCTAAATAGATACAAATCATCTTTGATGTTTATGGTTGAATAGCTCACCGTAGGTCATTGCTGGTAAAAATTGCTTATCGTTTTCATTGTTGAATTTGCACTCTAAGGACCTTGAAAATATTTTGACTTGTTGCTTTTTATGATTTGAGAAAAAATCTATGATTTTAATTGAGAATCTACAAAAGGCTTTTTCTGCTTTTTGTACTGTCATACTGACAAGGAGGTTGGGTGCATAGGAGGAGACACAGTGGGGAAGGGTGATCCCAACAGACCAAAGGCATGTTCCAGATCATCATGCTCAGCATATAAAGTGGGAGGAAGGAGGAGGAAGGGCAGAACTTTTGGAGTGACAGTGTTTGTCTTCCCAAGTCACCTGTTACATATGATGGGGCGCTGCTGTCCTGGAGATGGCCAAACAACTGCCTGCTCATGGAAAACAGTGAAGTAATTCCTTGTTTTGATTTGTTTCTGTGCACAGCTTTTGCTTTCCCTATTAAACTGTTTTTATCTCAACCCACAAGTTTTCTAGCTTTTAGCCTTCCAATTGTCTCTCTGATCTTCCCGATGGTGGAGTGAGCAAGTTGCTGGGTGAGGCTTGGTTGCTGACTGGGGTTAAACAGCATCTTTTGGTTTGGTTGTTTTGGGACTTTGTCAATCTTAGGTGCTGTTTGTGAACTTGAGTGGGATGCCATTGCTGCTTATAAAAGAATATCTTATGTTTTTGGTTGTTATTCATTTTTTATATGTTCTGTGAGCTGTTTGACTTCCACGAACAGGGCACAGCCCCATTATTAAACTGAATACCTCTAAGGTGTTTCCTATTCCAACTTTCACATATTGATAGATAATACCTTGAAAACAGATTGCTTATATGGTAAGAATATGCCCACTGGCTACCAGAATTTCCAATGTATGGCAGAACTTATATCAGAAATCTTACCTCAAGAATTACATACTCTTCCAGTACCTAAGAGATATGAAGTACCTGAAGTTTTAGAAAAAAGATGCAGGTTATTTTTTGAATAATAGTACTATTACTACTAATTCTACCACTGCTACTATTACTACTACCAGAATTTTCTGTTCCTTGACCTCTAAACTGTGCATCTTCCCTGTTAATCTGAGGTTATACTGAAGGAAAAGGACTGTGTAAGTAATTAAGCTTATTACTCAGAATGTAGAATATGGCATAAACAGAATATATAATTGTGTCTGGACATATTTGCAATGCTAATGCACTATAAAGAGGCTGTAACATTACTGTAAACCTCTTTTTATTTTGTACCTCAAGTCACCTTTGCAAATGGCAGAGTTCCTGTCAACCATGCATACGTTTTTTTTGTCATGGTCTTTTGAATAAGTGAGTCATCCTTGAACAGAATGTTTGATTGCTTCCTTCTCCTTATTTTAAGCACTGAAAACTCCCCAGATTCACAAAACTAACCAGCTTAAAATAATGAATAATGAAGTCATGTGCATTTGATCCAAATCCATAATTTCTTGGTTTTCTTCCTAGAAAATCAGAATATAATTAGGAGACTACACAAATGGCTGGATGTTTGTGTGAAATCCACATACATTCTCAGCAAACTCACAGTAACAGAATAATATCTTACTATCATGCACAAGGAGAAAAAAATCACATGGAAGACTACATTGTAGGACCTATAAAATAAATTATTATTATTTTTTAGCTGATGTATATGTAATAATTCTCTTCAGAATTATCACAGCTTGGGCTAAAATAATCTCTAGATAGGGAAAAAATTCTGATACATGCCACTTAAATGCATTCTGATAAATGCAACTTACAACAACTTCAATCCTGTGGTTTTGATGTGACTCAGAATAAAACATCTGCAATAAACAAATATATTAGGGATGGTAAAACTAGTAGAGGTACACTTTTTTCAGCTGTGAATTAATTTACTTTATACGAAGAAAAATATTCCCAGGGTTTTCTGAAAATAGAGCAATCTCCTCTTGAGGACGCCTAATTCAGGGTCTAGAAATATAAAGAACTGCTGGTGGGGCTGAGAGGCTTAGCTGTGCAAAGGAATAGGCTAAAGCTCACTGGACTTGTAGCAAAGAGAGTTATTATTCAGAGGTGACTTAGGAACTGAGAGCAGAACAAATACAACAGATAGAGAAGGGTGGATGGCACGGTGAACAGTGAAATGCAGTAGCAAAATACATGTTCCAGGTGGGCGAGTAGATGTGGACAACCCTGTATTCACAGGGCTGCACTAAATTGTGTGTGTGTTAGCAGATATGATAGCCTCTCTTCAGAATTATGGCTATGTCTATAATGGCTGGCATTCACCGTAAGAGCAGAGTCTCACTGAAAATTGAAGGCTAATAATCTCTTAAAATCCGATGTTGAAAGTCAGCATTCAAATTTGATGGCCCTAATTTTCCCTTTATTTACACCATTTTTATGATTATTTAACTCCATTCACTTCAATAAAGCAGTTGTGCCTGATTTACAAGGACTGTGTGAGGAGTGCTGCCAAAGAGTCTTGTATAATCTGTTCATAAAAATTCCCACTATCAAACAACTTTTCTGACAACACAATCTTCAGGTTAAATGCCCGACTGCCCAAAAGTGCATCATTAAAGCCAAATTCTGTCCTTAAGTGTACTCCAAAGAAACAAGACTTTGGTGTCTAATACACAAAACACTGAAGAGGACCATGATTCATCCAGCCATATGCCTTTGAAGTAATCACACATTTTAAACAGTGATTTAACTGAACTTGCAAACCATACAAATGCAAATTTTGTTTTATTTTACAAAACCAACCCAGTTTATAATCAATGACATCAGCTTCCTCCAAGTGATGCCTTTATCATGTCAAGCAACTTGTTAAATCCATAAGGCTGACACAAGTTACAGAAAATGGTCTGAATATGAGCATCCTAGAAAATCTCAGTATGAGTTTCCATTATGCGAAAAAAAAGCATGGAACAAGGATATTTATTAATAAATATAATTTTAATATTGTGTTCCATCGCCATACTAAAAGCTGGGTCTCTATACTCTTCTGTGGCAAATGTAATTCTAAGGCTGCTTCTGGAAGGACAGATTAATATATCCGTGATATATGAAATATTTAATGATACAAAACAGCAGGCAGGCAGAACAACATATGCACCAGAGCAAAGGCCTTTATCAGAGAACAACTCCCCTCCAAGCAAGCTCTCTCTTCAATCAAACCGTAGTGGTCCAGAAATACTAGAGTGAATTCTGACAGGTCACACAATAAGCCTCACTCAGCTGCCATTACAAAGAAGATGCTACAGCTGGGGTTTACCACTGAAAATTGCATTTCTCTCCCAGTCTACCTCTCTTATTCCCACTGGTTTAGCCATGCTGGGAACTGTATCATGACCCTGGGACACCACTTGACCAAAACTTATTGTTGGTAGATCGCAAATTGCACTGGCAGTCGGTGGTCGGCTTGCAGGATCAGGGAGTGAGAGGAAGACAACGGCACTGACAGCAAAATACCTGATGTAAAGCTGTGGAGCAGCACAGAGAGGCAATCTGTTGAATGATTCTTCTGAATGATGCACCAGTCTAGACTAGGCTGCCCTCTGCCAAGCCCTGCTTTCTGACTGTGGATTGGAAGACGGAACCTGGAAAGCTTCCTTTGCTTCTGTGGAGACGCCTTTTCCAGAATTACTCTGAGTATTACCGCTGTTATTCTTCCTGGTTTAAAGATGTATATGTATAGGTATAGGTATATTTATATGTATATGTATATGTGTATGTATATGTATATGCATATGTATATACATATGTATATGTATTCACTGTAGTGTTTTTGGGTTTTGTTTTTTTTTTTTGGCTTATCCCCCAAGTATTCACATGTATTAAGAAAACTTTGTAGCTAACTGAAGAATATATTTTTGGACTGACGACCAACCTTTCACAGTAAGTGAGCATTTATTAACCTGAAAGTATAACTCAGTCTGAGAGTGTTCAGATTAGTTAGGATTCATCAAGAATGAAAAGCACTTGTGTGGTGCACTATCATAAAAATGTCCATTTCAGCTGCTGAACATACATAAAGAATTAGTACATCTTGCTGTTGTGCTATGTTGGCAGTATTCAAAATAGATATAGACATATAAACTCCTTGCCTGACACAGAAGTTTCTAGAACAAGACCAGGCGAGAGTTTATCATAAACTGTGACCATTTTTATATTGCATATTGCCTTCCAAGGCTTAATGGCTTTTTCTTTGTATGGACAATTTAGAGATCTGCTGCGTGGCTAAGATTACACAGCCACAGCAAAAAGAGAAAGCAATATTAAGTAAAAATTTTGCATTGTGAGTATGAATACAAGAAGCTGATGATTTGCCAGATACCTTTGATACATTCTTGGTAGGGCTTTTTTTGTTTGATTTGGTGGTTTATTTGGAGGGGTTTAGTTTTTAAAGTTTTTTGTTTTGTGTTAGGTTGATTTTTTTTTTTAACTTTATTGCGATTTAATGCTGTTTTAAATGCTGAGTGTAACAACAAACAAATTAGCAAAGAAGTATCTTATCTCATGACACTCAAACCTAAAGCTCTTATTTTAATTTTAGCATTTTCTCAGAGCCAGGTTCTCTGTACTTCTATTTCTGAGCTTGATACTTCTTTGGAAATGTCTCTTTCCAGATCCGTAGTGTTAGACTGTATTTCTTGTTATATTGGTTCTGTCAACTTATGTTTTAGGACTTTTGGAACGTTGGTTTCATGTATTTGCTAATTCAGACTGGGTTTATCTACCTTGAACATGTTCATTCTCCCCTTAAATATCTCAAAATAGAAAATTTTAACATCCTGTAGCATCTTAAGATGCAATAGATCTGCAAGATTAAACTTATGGAAAGTATTTGTCAGTATTGAAAAACATGCTTTAGGAGCTTGTCAAAAGCACAAATTTTCAGAGTTCTAATGGCTCAGGACACTCACTTTTGCAATCCTGAAGAGGTGATGAAATTCTCTAATGAAGTTTCATGGAAAACCTTGGTGCCAATTTTTCCTTGATCTTTTCCTTGACACACCTTCTTCACCTTCAGTCTCTATGCTTGTTTTCTTTTCACAGAACCAAGAGTTTGGTACTGTGTGAGGTCAAAATGATGACACGTTGTTTCTTCTAGTCACAAATGATGTCTCTTAATCTCATAGGAAAGTTGAGCTTTGAAAGTGGATGTGGTTTTATGAAACCCTTTTTCTTTTCTTATTTTTTAAGAAGTCTTTGTCCTATCTATTTAGGCTGTAAACTTCTCAGAGCAACGATCTTTTTTCCTCCTATACAATATATAAATATGAAAATGTGCTTTAGTCTCATCTAAGACTTCAAATTGTTACCCTGAGACATGTCAGGCAATGGCTTTGAAGGTTTTTGTTCCCTTAGTCAGAGAGAACAGAAAAAAAAATACTCAGCAATATTCTACCATACTTGTATTATAGTGTTCCATACCTACAAAGACACTTGTTGACTTTCTTGTATTAGGTGAAATGCAATCTCTAATGATAATTAAGCAGTATTATGCATGACCTGAGCAAATGGAATAATAAAAAAAAAAAACTTTATCAAAGGGTCTCTCTATGCTCTCTAAGGAAAAACACACAAACTTCTGTCAGAGTGAGCAAGTGCTGTGAAGGCAGTAAAGAATGGTTATATGGGTTCTACATTTTTTCTTTTTTTTGTGTGTGTGTATGTACTCTGTGTAGAATGAATCTACAGGACAGTAGAGAGGAAGGAAGGGTCTAAGCAGTGATGAAGAGTTTATTTCACAGTCCTAAATCTACTGAACCAGTTGAAGAATGAACACCCTGGAGCTGATCTAGGGGGTTACATTGAGGAGAATGAACTATTCTTTCTGGATTAGTGTGGAATCCCCTCATGCAGAACTCCCTTCAGGGAGTAAAAAAGTAAAGATTTGGATGTTGGTTGACAAATCTGGATAGATGAAACTCAAATATTTAGCATCTGGAATGGCAGGATTCACCATTTTGTCAATGCAATTAATTGCATATATCTCTATGTCTGAGATGTTTAATTTTTATTTTTTATTTTTTTTTAATAATAAGATTTAGCATATATGCCAGGACCGATATAACAGCAATAGCCACAACTTTCTCACCTTCTCCTAGGGACCTGAAAATGGGAGAGATCCTAATTGTAAAGTTTCTCTCTGAATCTAATTTCCCAAAATGGGAGGGAAGAGGGGTTGCAGTTATTCAAAGCCTTCATTTTTCATTACCTAGGATGTACATAAGGGAATTTCCTGTAACTGGGCTTGAGGGGGCAACAGTGACAGGGAAAGACAATTCTTGGAGGGATCAGGCTTTTTTCAGGAACAGAAATCAAAGACTGGTAAATGGTTAAAAAGAGAAAGTAAGGTGCTCATCTTTAAAAAGGCTTAATGCTCTTTCTCAAATGTTTACTTGCTATGTCAAAAATGAGACATATTTAATAAACTACAGCTTCAATTCAAAATGAGAAGGCAGATATGTCCTAAATCAAAAAAGGAGAGATATATGATGACATTTCCTGCATAGCTTTCCAGACTTGATTGTTGGCAGTACCAGACTCTGATTTTTTAATTGGTCTTTTTTCCTCATTTTATAACAATTCTTTTCTACTACTGTTTCACTGTCTAAAAAGATTCTTTCCTTCTACCTAAATCCTCAGATCTTTTAAGTGCAACTGAAAAGCTGTGTGATATTCTCATCTGCAGTTTTCAATTTCACTAATCAGGTCCTTGCATTTCATACATATTTCAAGAGAGGTATTTTGGGAAAGCATTTGTTTCCCCTATTCTTTCCCACTTTTTATCAAGCTGTTCAGAATGTTTTTCATCATCCCTCTTCACTTTTGTTTCCATATTAACAAATGAACTTTTATTAAGCTAAAGGTTTGTACTGGAGAGAGAATTGGAATGACCATAAATGCTTCCCTGTTGTGCTGGCTTTGGCTGGAGTAGAGTTAATTTTCCTCACAGTAGCCAGTATGGGACTATGTTTTGGATTGTGCTGGAAAGAGTGTTGGTAACACAGGGATGTGTTTGTTATTGCTGAGCAGCATTTACACAGAGCCAAGACCCTTTCTGCTCCTCACCACATCCCACCAGCAAGGGGGCTGAGGGTGCACAGTTGAGAGGGGACACAGCTGACATAGCTGACCTCAACAACTCCTGTGGTATAGAATATCCCATACCACATGGCATCATGCTCAGTATATAGAGATGTGGGAAGGAGGAAGAGTGGTACATTTGGCGCGATGGCTTCTCTTCCCAAGTGTTCTGATTTAGGAATGGCGCTCCCTAATTGAGTGTCCTCCCACCGCAGAGACTGTCCCAAACCAAATGCCAATTGCTCATTCCCGCTCCACCCCTTTCAATCTCCCTTCCTGCTCCAGAGATGGAGTTGAGAATTGGAGGTACAAAAAGGTAAAAATTGTGGGTTGAGATAAGAACAATTTACTGGAAACGAGGCAAGAAAATTAACTCTAACAGCAACAATACTAATAACAAAGGTGTACAAAGAGAGGGTGATTCACATTAAAAAAAAATGCTCACCAAATCCCCATGGGATGTGACACTTTTATCTGTTAAACTGTCTTTGTCTCAACCCACAGGTTTTTTCACTTTCAGCCCTTTGATTCTCTCCCCCTTCCACTGTACAGGTAGTGAGTGACCAGCTGTGTGGGGATTGGAGTTAAACCCTGAGACCTGTCCTTCATAATCATGCTTCTGAATGAGCCTGACATCCTGCCATTTGAGAAAGAACTTCTACAAAGCCCATATTTGGTTGTCAGTAGTAAAGGCATTGCTTTTCTTTTATATTGATTGCTTCTCTCAAAAAGCCTCCCCATGTGTGTCCATGCACTCCACCCTCTTTGTTGAGGTCTGTTTGCTTCAGTGATCTCAGCAAATGTGTCATAAAAACACAAGTGTTTTCATCTGTAAAGTAAGCTCTCAGATGATTATAGCACCAGTCCTTTGCTGGAAGAAGGGTCCAGAAAGAGAAAGAAAGAAAAAAAACAGGTGGGTTGGCATATGTTTAAATAAATATTAATAAGAACTATTTATCTCTCTGTAGTGATATGGTTTAGCACTAGCTATGAATTTCTTTTCTCATTTTGGAATTCCTTACTTATGGTGCTTTTTGTTTCTCTGCTGGGAAGTACAATGTTGTTCTTAATAAAAATACAATATTGATTTTACTTAGAAATATATTATACTAATCCAAGAATAAAATATTAAACAGTGCTTGTTTCACCAAGAAGCATGTCAAAACCCTTGTAAAAGAAATGATTTTAGATAATATCAATATTTCTGTGGCTATTTGTTTAATTAGTACACTGCAGCTCTGTAACAGTTGGCCTCTCTTTGCTACCTTAGCAGCAAACAAATCTCTTCTGAGTTCAAAATTATCTTCTGCTGTATTTAGAGCATTACCTTAAGTTGTTATATACTTTACCACTGCATTACTTCATTTTTACACTAGTGTATATTCAGTGATGAAGGATTTTCCATCTCTAGGTGGAAAAAAAGTAGGAAAATAAGCTTGCTATTTGTGGTCATCTACTCAGGACAGGTGTCAAGAGAAATGGGATTAGGAGACTTGTTGAGGTAAAAAGCAACCTCTGAAGATCAACTGGTCCATCCTTACTGCTCAGACAGGGTCTCCTAAGGCAGGTTGGACAGGACTGTGCACAGTTGTGTTTTCAGTATCTCTAAGGATGGAGACTCCACAACCTCTCTGGGCAATCTGACCTGTGTTTAATCACCCTTCAATTATCTTTTTCATATATTCAAGTAGAATTTATTATAATTTAATTTGTGGCTCTTGCCTGTTGTCCTTTAAGTGGTCACTGCTTGTAAGAGTCTATCTTCTTTCCCTTCATTCACTTCATTAGGTATTTAAATTCTTTAATAACTTCCCCCCTGAATCTTCTTTCCTCCAGGCTGAGGGGTCCTAGCTCTCTCAGCCTTAGCTGCTGTCCCTTAGTCTGCAGAGTCAGACCTGGACAGAGTAATCCAGATAGGAACAGGAACACATCCATCCATTTGATTTATTTTCTATTTCTCCCAACTCATGTCATCTGCAAACCTGCTTAGGGTGCACTCTGTCCTGTCATCAAGGTCATTAATGAAGATGTTAAGCAGTATTGGCCTTGACATTGACCCCAGGGGTACAACACTAGAGACTGGCTCCAGCTGGATATTGTGCCATAGAGCAGGAGCACATCTGCTGCTGCTAAATCTGACATGGCCAAGACCCTAATTTGAAGAATTTGCTTTCATCTTTATGCATTTTAGATTCATAATACCTGAAAAAGGCTGTAGCTCTTCTTAGATTTTTGATAAAAAATGCTATGTAAGAGCTAGGCATTATTTTTAGTCAGGTATTTTACCCCTTATTATGAGTTATAAGTTGCAAATTACATTTCTCTATTAAAAGGTTGCAATACATATTTTTATGACAGAAGGCGACAATTTCCTTGTTCCAAGTTTTTTCTTAACAGATCTTGGGAAAAACTTTGCACTCAGATTTAATTTCAGCAGCATCAGCTATTCAGCTTCAAAGAATCCATATTTTCAATTATTTTTATGTTATTAAAAGAAGAGTCTGGATTCAAAGACAGAAATTATTTCAACTCTTAGAAGTAGTATTGTATCAGCTAAAAGTTGATTCTATTTTTCATTTAGGAAGATTTGGTTTTTAATCTAGTTTAGCAAGATTTTAGACCAAGTAGCATCAACTTAATAACTCCTAACAGTACTATAGCTCTGTTTTAAGTGCACATATAAAGTATCTACTATGGCATGTCCTTTATTTTTTTAAAAATGCAGTGTAATAAAGAATAAGCATTTCCTGCATAGAGCAAATTGAGACATGGCAAAGAGTTAAGTGTTCTATAAATGCTTCTGGCATCCTATAAATCATCAACTAAAGAAAATGCTGACAAATATCAACATCAGTGGAGTATTGATCTACCAAATGCACTTCAGCCTCTCATGAAACAGTTTTCCTTAAGCATACAAATTAAACAGATGAAAATGGAAAATCAGATCTTTGGCACCACTAACACCTGCAACAGATTTGCAGGAATTTTTGTAATTATTCTGTCCTGATCTTTTACTGTTCTCAGATTACTTCCTTTGAGATGATGGAAATCTCTGTAATATTGCCTTTCATGTGCTTCAATATATGCAATATGAAAAGAAAAGTTTAGTAGCATTCTACTCAGTGTGTGTTCAGTGTGTACTGGAAATTAAATTGGCCATTAAGAACAGTGCAAAACTGTAATACAAAGAAAATGTTATACTGGACTTGTGTACTGAATTACATCATCTGGATTCTAATATAACTTTTTATCAGTTTGGATAGCATGGTTGATTCCACCTGTATTCCCTGTAAAAAAGAGGCCCCCTGAGAATGGGTAACATTATGAGAACCTTTTAGCAGGTGACATTTAAATCAGAACATCCAGAGGCAGTGTCATGAGCAGATATGTCTTTTTCACCTAATAAGCCAGGGCTGAATGCTAAATGCAGACAATAATATTTTATTAACATTATCAGGATATTCAAAGAGAGGTTATGAGGCAAACAAGTAACTATTTTTTACCCTTTCATATTTCTTCTAAGAAATAATTGCTTCTAGGAGTCAGATTATTTTAATTTATTTCCTCCTCTTTGAAGGATTCCTTTGTAGAAGGTTTCCTTTGTTAATGTAATGATTTAGGGGTGCTTAAGTTCTACAATTCAGGTCTTGAAATTTTTCATCAAGACAAAATAAACTCAAGCATGTAATCATCTAATTCTTAGGCAGAGTGGTATAATGATTAAAATCTTAAAAAGCACACTTCTTTCCATTGTTTCGTTTTTGACTTAATACATTTTTTATTTTTTACTTCGGTGGCATGCTTCTAGTTCTACATAAATTAAGGCAACAATGAAATTAGCTCAGTTTGATGTTAATTTTTTGCACCCATTGATAAACTATTCTATAAAAAGAGGAAAAGGAATTGACATAAGAATAGGAAATAGCAATCACCATTTTAACTACAGGTTTTTCATTCAGCAAACCAAACAATCTCCATACACAAATGACTGGTAGTAACATTTGCATTTCATACTTGAAAATGCAGTATTTAGAATTATTTTATCTTATGAATATACTTTCTGTAAATATATATACATATGTACTATATATGTCTAAGTCTATGTGTATATGCATGTATTTTTTCTGAGAAATAAATGACCTCAGGTACAGAATAACAAAAGGTTATTATGTATTCTCAGTGTGAGTGGAAGGAATGACTCATGAGAAATATTGCAGGCATGTTTTATAAATAGGTTAGCCTTGTTTAAAGGTTGGCAAGTTCCTGCCTCTGGTTAATTTTCATTTATGTTTTACAAGTAATATTATGTATTAATTATTGTATTTTGATCACACTGCTTGTTAGATAATGCATAAGCATCACCTCTCAGATCTCAGCTGAAGTTTTAAATGCACACTGAAGCACATCTAAGGAGCAGTTCCTCAGAATATGCTTTTAAAATTAAACTCCAGTGAACAATATCTTAAAACGCTAAGACTACAGATCATAAAGTTTTTATAAAATGGGCTTATGCATATAGTGAACCTGTGACCCAGATGACAACTCTTCCCTTCCTTTTTATTTTTTTTGCTTTTTTAGAAAGAGGTTAAACATTAAATTATACAAATTACATTAGTTTATCTTGTGTCTCACTAGTTATTTGCCAATGATGTATTGTACATTGTTTAATGAATGATAAAACTTATAGCTTCCCATCAGCTGAAACAGCTGACTAGAGACTCGTATTTAGGCAGAAATATTGTAGACAATTACATTGCATACCAACCGTCCTGTGTTCATGTTGACTCTTTATTTCACTTTACATCAGCTTTATTTCCCCAGAATTTAATGAGGTCCAGCTGACATAGCCTATTTTCTTTAGAGCTCATCAGTACTCCCATTAAAAATCCAATGAGAATTTTGAAAGAGTCACATGAGAACTGGCCACCCAGCTTAAATGATTATCAACATTGACTTGAGCTCTGCCTTGAGATTTTCTAAAGTAGACTAAAAGCTTGTCTTATTTAAGTCTAGGTATTTCTTCTTCATATCACTACAGGAATCTGCAGAAATTTAGGACAATCCATGGTTACAAATGAAAAAAATAAAAGCTGGCATTGTCTGCTAGGCAAGAATGACTGATAGAACAGTAAGTGCATCATTTTAGTTTTGAGATTTTAGTTTTATTCAAGACTATAACATATTTGAGATTCAAATGTAAGGAAAATAATTGTCCTGAAAAGCTCAAGGTGGTTTAAATAGGCCAATATTTAGAGGAAAAAAAAAATAAATCCATTAGCTAAGAATGAAAAAACCCTGCAAATGACATGACTATGTAGAAGGTCATTGTCAGATAAGATTTTTTTTTTCGATATTTTCAAGGGAAGGAGTAATTAGGAAAAAGGTTTGTGCAAGGACCCACAACATAGCGTAAGAGGTTTTCATCTCTTATTATAATTAGGATATTAGCTTAGCATAATCAGGACTCTAGTTTGGTACTTGCTGCAGTCACGCACAATGATAAGATGATTCCAGTCTAAAAGAAAAGCCCATCCCAAATCCTTGCAATTTAGCTAGAGGATGAAGAAGTATAACTAGAGTAAAGGAAAGATAACTGAAAGGTTATAAAAGCTGGTAAATACAAAAATGCTGATGTGTTACCCATCACTTTCTGGATCACTGTTGAGTGGCACCAAGACATAAGTGAGTGTAAAATGCAGATCTGAAGAAAGATACCGTGGCAGTTCATTAATATGGATCTCCTTCCTCTGTAGTATTCGGTGCCTTCATAGACAAAAAGTATAAGAAAGTCTCTTACCTCAATTAGGTCTCTGAGGAAGTAGAGGCTGCTTTACCTTACTATTTCCTAAAATGTTCTTAACATTGAATGAAAGAAATATTAAGTCATTAGGAGGAGATGAAACCAAATTAAAACCAACCAAATGAAGAAACCCCCACAAAAACAAAATCAAAAAACCCAATCCCAAAATGCAATTGACCCCCTTCAAAGTTGCTTCATATCCTCTTCAAAATAACCCCTAAGCAATTGCACAAATTTCTGTGGAGAGTAGGAATCCATCCTCACACCTGCAGTTAATCAGTTTATGCCCTGAAGAGTGATATTTGCTTTACCCTTATTATTAATTGTGGCATGCATAACTACAAATGTTGTTAGAGTTCAGATAATTAGCCCACTTTTTTTAACATTCAACCAGGGTATTTGACTTGATGGCCTCCTGTGAGGGTGAATTTCACACGTTGGTTATATGCTGCGTAGAGGAACGTTTGCTGTTATGGGTTCTAAATGTATTGCCTTCTAATGCAGAAAAGAAAACTGGAGAATAAAAAGAAATTTTATTGGCAAAATCTAAGTTAAGTTGCCCCAGTGAAAAGTACCTAGAATGTTGTTGTTGCAAAAGAAAAGAAAGGAAATCCCAGAGAGTCCTAAATATGATTTCTTCACTGTTTGTGTGTGTGGGTAAGAGTGGGTAAGGAATTAACACCAGGAAAAATATTGAATGACAAAAAAACTCCCACAAAATCAAACAAACAAACAAACAAACAAAACAAAACCAAAAACAAACAAAAAACCAACCAACCAAAAAAAAAGCAGATCCAAAATGCAGCAGAAAAGAAAAATGAAATTACATGTCAGAGTATATTGGATAGAATTAGGATGATGTCCTATGTGCTGTATCATGCAGGAAACTTAGTTGAAAAGTGTCCCTGTTCACTTCAGAGGAAATAATAGGTGAAAAAAAGTCCGATGGGATTAGTAAAACATTGACCACAATTACTTTAGCAGTAGGGCTGAAACAATATTAGGTACAATTGAAGAATTTACATTACAGTAGAAAAAAACCTAAGCAAAACAGGAAAAGTGGAAAAAAATGAATTAAAATTAACAAAATTAAGTCACAAAAAGGAAGTACTCTAAGACATGGCGAAATCATACAATGAAAATGTACTGCTTTCAGAATTTCTATGTGTAGCTTCTATTTAGTGTAATGATGAGAACACACAAAGAAATATCAAAAAAAAGAAAACAAGAAAGAGAAAAAAGATTAAGCTGAATAAGCCAAGCTCAAACCCTAAAGGAAAAGAAAAAAAATCAAATAACAGAAATATTTGAAATATCCACATATGAAAACATTTGCCATTTGTATGAAAGACTTCCTTGCCAAAAACTTATGAAACTCCCAGCCCAAGGAAGTTTGGGCTACCTCATGCTAGATATCTACAGAATAGATTTATCTCTAAGCCAGCTTCTTAGAATTTGTGTTTTAATAAATGGGAGATACAGTTCTGGGCTCACTTGGCCTATTTTAGATAACTATCTTACAATATAGCAAACTAAGTTGTACAGCTGACTCTTTTTTCTTCCCTTACTTTGAACAGAGAACTTACAGTGGTAAGTAGACCTCTCATGCCTGATGCAGATCATCACCACTGAAGTAATCTCTAGAGCTTCTATTAAAATCAACAGATCATTTTGATACATTTGAAAATAAAAGAAGAAAATATTTATTCCCTTTACAAAGAAAATGTTGAACAAACACCGTGCCAAGCAGTGATTTTGTGAAGCCACAGAACAAGCCACCCACACATTTTATCTTTCATTGGTTGTCACCTTCTGCATAGGTAGCAGTGCACTAATGGTGAAGGATAGCAATTTATAGATGAATTGCAAACTGCTGTTAACATTGTTCTGAGTAGGCTGAGTGATGAGTAAGATCCACTAGGCGCCAAAATGCTTCTTGAAAGTACAAAAGTGTTGCAATAGCAACGAATTAACTCCTCAGAAGGACTTATTTCTATGAGTAAACCTTTGTGCTGTCATGATTATCCTTCTTCTAAAAGAAATTGGCTCATATAGTTCTAAACCAAAGCAAGACAGAGTTTGGTCATGTAGGTATGCCCTAACTAAACAGAAATATCTGCCACAGCAGAAATTATTTGCTGTCAAAGGTACTACAGACTTCCAAACACTAGTAGATCAGGGAGAAAAAAGAAAAAAAAAACAAAAAAACCCAAAAAAACAACACAACCAAGGCTGAAATAGAAATGCAGTGGGAATTATGAGAGGACACAGAGAGTCCGCTTAAAATTACAAATTTTAGAGGAAGCCTGGAAACATAAGTGAAAAGAGGGAAAGTCATAGAAATTTTTGATGTGTGGAGAACCTGCACAAAGGTCTGAAAGAGGTCCAGGAGTTGACAGTAGTTGCTGGCAAAGGATAGACTTCCACATGATCTGATAAATGAAGATTCAACAGTCTTTGATGAGCAATGGCCTAATATGTTACTTCTATGTCATTCACTCCACAGAAAATACTAACAAAACTTTCCATGCACCTGTACAAATGGTGTAATTGTTCCCTCTCACCCCAAAAAAAGGTCTTGCAAGGATAGAAAGGATTGGATGAGATGCTCATGTATTGTAATTATAACCATTTATGTGGGAATGTAGCTTTTAACAAGGAGAAGGAGGAGTATGGAAAAATTATACCTAATCTCTGTGCCAGGAGTTTTTCCTTGTATATTGGATAAAAAGTTTGTCTCTGTAGATATTAGGTTAAATTTGCTGCCTATTTAAGTTAAAGCAGAGGTTAAAATCTCTCAACTGTTATGAAAGACTTAAAAATCCCTGAGGTTGTTGATACACAAAATCAAGACAATATATAGCCTGGTTGCTGGAGAGAGCATTATCACAGGTTCACTGTGGAGGTGTGCAGTCATTTAATGACAACCATAATGCACAATGTGAGGAATAAGGTACCCCTTAACTGGTGTGGTATCCACAGCTGTGCACATGCCCCTCACATGCCTCTTCTCAGATTTAGGAAGAAATAAATCATCATCCCTGAAGTACCTATGGCGGGCAATGGGCATTTACATAACATAGTATTGTCTCACTTTGTGGTCTCTATAAAAGGTTCTGAAACACCACGTGGCAGCCTTTATTAGACTTTCACAAGTACTTCAGAGAGACAAAAGGAGAAAATATGCATGTTCATAGAAAAAAAAAAGAGGATAAAAGAAAGACCAGTGTTGAAACAAAAATGTGGTTTCTCAATATGGATATTAACACCTTTTCTCAGCTTTCTTCGTGACTTTGAAAAATGTGAGTTCCACAAAGCAGTCTGTAGCATCTATTTATGGAGAAAGTGATTTTATTTTAATTTCTTGAAGCAAAACACTAAAAGTAGAAGTGGCATTTTTTTTTCTGTGAAATCCAATAAAACACACTGCTACTTCAGCAGCCTTGGAACTTTTGGTTTTTTTTTTTCCCTTATTGATAAACAGATTAAGATTTGGGCAACCATCTGGTTTCAAGCAGAAACTTAAGACTTAGAGTATCTGTTGCATTCTTGCTCCTCAATAGCTGATGCTAAAAATCAGCATAAAACTAGAAGATAGTTCCCATTGTTTTCATAACTGTTTGCTTATTTATTGTCTTCAAAATCTTTCTCCTTATTTATCATTGATTCTCAGTCTTGCTTCCTAATGTTTTCTTCATCTTCCCCAGATTCCCTCCCATTAATGTTTTACTGCTTACGTAGCTATAGCAGACAGCATCTCCTCTTCGAAGGCCCCCTGCTCCTCCTGCTTGGGTTTCTACAGGAAGAGCAATCCAGCAAACAAAACTCTGAAAGTGATTTTGCCAACTTTGAGCAATCTATTTAATCTAGGAATAATAATTGTTCAGTACCACTTCAAGGCAGATCTTCCTGAATATATTGCAAAGCCTGAGCTGTTTAACTGCATGGAGGATTGGTTTTTCAGCTAAACAAGAACACTTGTAACCATAAAAACTAGCTAGCTCAGTAAAAAGCACTATTAAGATAAAATATGTATTTATTAAAACCCGCAATATTTCAGCCTTATTGCTTTATTTATGCAGTAATAAATCCTAGTAAATGGGCAAAATGCCAAGAGAAATTGAGTAATATTAGAGTATTAGAGGAATACCACTCCTGAGTGACTAATATAAACCAGAAGAGATACAGTAGACCAAAATTAAAGAAAATATTCTAAGGTTATGCTGTATTATTCAGCATTCAAATGCATATATCAGAATAATATTTTTCAGTGTTTAATCAGATCTTCCTTTACTTGCCTTTTCCTGCCCATCACCGCTCATCTCTTTATGCTCTGTGTAATGTGGTGACTTCAGCCTGTGTCAGAAAGTTTAATGCTCTGCTACACAGCAGTAACAACACATCCATCTTCATTAGAAATTGTTCTTCTACCTGTCCATTCATAAGACCTTTCATCCACTCCTGTACAGAATAGTGACATAAAGAACAAATCAAAGTAAATAGGAGAAAAAATGTTTAAGTTACTTGATTGCAGAGATTTTGAAAACATAGCATTAACTGGTTTGGAGAAGTTTAAGCATTAAGGTTTGGGGAATGGAAGAACTTTGCTTTTCTTCTCCACTTTTTTCTTCTTTTTTTTTTTTTTTCCTATTTTGTCTTCAAAAATGAATAATCAATAATGGGAAAAAAAGAGTGAAGAAACATCTCCAAAACCAATAGGTACTTTTCTTTCATTATGTCATGTTATTCTCAGAGAAGAAAAAAACCCATCCCCACTATTACAAAAGGGTTTTTTTGGCAAGCACAATTTAAAGTGAAGAGCTGGATAACCAGCTCTAATATGCTTTTACCTTGCCAAATTATTGTGTATATAAGAATTCCAGTCTGGTCTTTTCATTTTTACTGAGAGTGTATAGTAATTACTATTCACTGAAGTTACGGTGCCATATGATTACTTTTATGTAATTATAAACTTTAAAGTTTGTATTCGTGAAATTTTGTCCTTTTAATGATCCTTTACATCTATTACAACACTAGATGT
Organism: Rhabdornis inornatus; assembly: GCA_013397075.1. Lineage (NCBI taxonomy): Eukaryota > Metazoa > Chordata > Aves > Passeriformes > Rhabdornithidae > Rhabdornis > Rhabdornis inornatus. The sequence goes on from VWZS01006705.1 coordinate 246,527, forward strand.
GACCAACCTGGTAACAGACAGATTAGCTCACCAGAAAAAAGTGCTTTAGATGGTATTGATTGAAGACCTTGCAATGTCTTTTGGAGTGAAGGAATAATTACATCCCATTCTTCCAGAAATCATTATGTGTAATTCCAGGTGCTTTCTTTTCTAAAAGTGTGAACTAGCAAAGACTTACTAACTATGCAAGTACTTTTCTCCTCCCTTTGTGTAGAGGATAAATTTAAGCACCTAGAAGCAGAAGTAGAATAGACTCTGGAAAAAAGCACACAGTGTCCCATATCAGATAGCATCAAATAGTTATCATATGCTATCTGGTAAAGTTAACTCCAAATTACTAAGGATATAATGCAAAAAGAGGAAATATAAAATCCCTTCCACAAGATTCATGCAGAATTGTCTCACACAAGACAGTGCAATAACTTTTCAGATAATAATAATAATAATAATAATAATAATAATAATAATAATAATAATAAATTTTGATTATATTTACATTGTTTTAGATATTTAGATATTTCATATCTCCTAGATAACAGTTCCTGAAAACATGTTTCTGTCCCATCCTGAAGAAAATACTGTATTTTTAACCCAGAGGTTAAATAAATGGGTGGTAGCATGACATGGAGATTACACAAGTCTAATACAAGTCAATGGTGTGTATTGTTTATCTAATTAATTAACATTTTGATTCACAAATCGGCATCATCTGAAGTGAGATAATAATGCAAAATATATTAGCATGAACAGCGGGAGTTCCTAACTTGCCAGCTCTGAAGGGTTGATTGCAGGCAGCATCATTTAGGTGACTTTGGAAAACTACTTAGGTGATTTAAAAATTCATTGTGAACTTTTTGAACTCTTACTGTAATTGTGGTCATATGTGCCATGTGTGCCAGTATATTTTAAGATATGGTTAGATATATATCAGTGTCTTATGCAAACAGCTTCAAAGATTTAAGAAATGTAGATTTCTTTGAATTAATAATACAAATTAATTAGAAAACTAATTTTTATTGTACAGAAAATACATTAGAATTATATACTAAAAGTGAAAATAAGCTTTATGTCTTCCCCTTATTAGAAGACAAAACCACACTGCTGTCTTTACTGCAATACCTACAGGAAGAACATATAAATATGCTATTAGTGAACTGTGTAAAATTAAAATTGCACTTTTCTCTGTGTAAACTGTGTTCCTTCCTGCAATAAATCATCAGCACAGCACCAATTTAATTTCCTTTCTGAGTACATCCTAATGGGAAAATTGAAGACTAAAAAGAATGGTCTGAGGCTTTCCCTCCCCCTTCACATATTGGATGAATGCACATTTGCAAAATAAAAGCCTCAGACAGCTTAATTGTATACTTAATAGACAGTAGGTAGGAAAGTGCAAAGACGATGGGCCAAACTCTGCCTCCAGGTTGCCCAGTTCCTTAATAGGAATGCCTCCAAATCTGGAAAATGTTATGCCAAAGGTGAACTATTGCTTTTGTGAGATTTTAGGGGGTGAGGTAACAGTGTTTTTTTCAATGGGTTTGTTACAGCTTCCTGACATACCTGACTGCACCCCACCCAAAATAATAAACCAGATATCTAGCTATATACGAATTTTGCAGTGCATAATACAAATCAACTAACAGATAGATTTAATTGCACATTCATTTCAAGCTAGATAATTTCTGCTTTAAATAGTTAATGGATCAAGCATTTTACATAGAGAGAATGAAATAATTTCATTAAATTGTAACTTTTGTATTTAATTTAATAGAATATTCTGACAAAACCAATTTAAAATAAATATATATCAGTCACCTTTGCCAGCTGAATTACTTTCTTGGAGTTAATTTAGTTATATGTTCATGAATTCAACATAATCTCCCTCATTTTTTAAAATTTAACTTTACAAATGATTTAACATTGCAAAGAAAAAGGTTGATGGACCAATATATGAGATCAGGTAGTTTGGTCCAGATGATTTACTACTAAGTGATTATAAAGTGCTGGAAGAAGTAGAGATGAACTGCAGTGGCTCCCAAAGCAAAAATAACTTTTATGAAGGTGAACATTAGGCATAGGATTCGGAAAAGAAGCAAACAGAATTATGTGCCCCCACCTACTGCAAGTAATTTCACCAATTTTCAACACTTAGTACAACATTTCTGCAAGCATATTTTTAGAGGATTTTTCTCTTGAGACACCTGTCTAAGCTTTCGCTGTTGCAAAGCTGAACTAGAATCATTAAGCCACTGTAACATTATACTTATAGAAAATCTGTCAGGAAAAGGGACATTTAACCTTTAAGGAAAACCTGCATTTACAACAGCATAAGGATTTCTTGCAGGAATATAATGAGGTACCATGACAGTGGACCAAGAAAAGCAAAGTGAAAAACTTTTCTCCTTCACACCTGGATAGCAGGTTAACTGTTGCAAACTAAACAAAAGACTTGATCACTACATTTTGAGAATCCTTGTCCAATAAATATTGAGTATAGGTGAAGCACCACCCTGGCCTTTTATCCTGGAGTACATAATTTAAACCCAAGAGGAGAGATGAACTGACAAGAAATGGTGGAGTGAGTTCAACATCATTATACACACAAGTATTTAAAACCATGAAGAGTCATTGAAAACAGGAACAGTCCTTGTGAAAATACAGTTAAGGTTGTGTGGGGAAAGAAATCTACAGAAAAAGTCTTTGAAATACAAACATGTTTCCGGTTCTCAGGGAAATGAGGATGCAGTTTGGGAAAACTTTGACCCTGCTTCTAGTTCCCTTCTATTCATGTACAAGACTCCAATGAAATAGTAAAAAAAGGAGATGGCATATTACACAGCTTTTCTAACTTTGCTGTTTTGCTAGGCTTCTTTTCCAGCAAAATAATACCATTAGAAATTTCATTAGTCCTCCTACATAGTAATTGGGTTTTTTTTCCTAAATGAGGTGTTATTAAATAGGAACCTGTAAGCAGAATCTCATTGCTCTTCTGCATTAGCTGACACGAACTATAACCTAGCTGTCATGAGAACAGTTTATATGGGCAAAATGACTGGATCCCTTTTGTGCTTCTTACTCTCTTTTGAGGAAAAGTCTATATTTCTGTCTGGGATAGGAACCTGTGATAAATAGAAATTACTTGCTAAAATGTTAGACTAGCTGTCATAAATGAGAAAGGATAAATGACAACCTGTAGCAGATACGGATACTGGATTCTATTTAAGAATTAACAAGTTCAATGCTTCTATGCTGCTTGATTATGCCATACACTCACTCGCTTGTTATCATTTCTTTATATTGTTTTGTCAGATACAGTATTGTAGCAAGCTGACTTTTGGCCATCAGGAACAATTTGTTTCTTCTGAATAAGACAGAAAATTTTGTAATAACTTGAGCTTAATTAAGTTTTCAAGTTCTTACATTCATCCCTTATGTCTAGGAATATCCAGAAATACATCCAGAAATAAACTGTTGTAGAAACTCAGAGGTGTAAGTTTAGGGATTTTACCATAACTAATTTACACCTTACAGTTCCTCCATGTGCAATTTTCACCCATTTAGTCTTCAGCTGAATAGTTATAGGGAGTAATATCTTTCCACACATTTCCCTGTGTGGAAATGTAACTAGGCACATCACCATAAGAAATCAGGATCATTTAAAAAGCTAGGCAATACAGTGGCTGCAGACTGATAAAAAACTGATCTCAGCTTTGCAATTAATATGGATGGGGATGGGTTATGTTCAAGTGTCATGCCAACTTTTCATGACTTAAAAAGATTAAATGTTTAACAGGTACCATGTGGCTGTGGACCAAGCCTTACATAATCACTCCATAAAATAAACCAAGGATCGGTTGAATTGTGTTATTTGTTTTACATTGATGTTTTTTTCAAAGTTAAAGCAATCCCACCATGTTTATGCAAAGCACTAGAAATCCTTATAAGTAGAGATGCAGAGTCAATGATTATGTCTTTGCAAACAATGTGAGACATAAAATTTGGCAAACTGGCAGGTTTAGGGTTTTTTCTGTGATCAGAGTAAGATAATATAATTTGCAAATATTATTGTATACTGAAACTATTTTGTCCCTAGTCCTGCAAAATTTAGCACAACTGTGCCTAACCCTCAATTTCTGGATCTAGACCTCGGCTAACTAGGTTTTCCCATCAAATACTTGGTGTGGTTAATGACTATGTTTTAAATAGTCATATCACAGAATCACAGTCTTAAACAGTAAAATTAAAATGCATTTTCTTCAACATTTCATCATCTGTACAATATAACTTCTTTCCAGAATATGCACACACATATTTTTTTTTTTTTCCTGTCTACATTCTAAGAAAAAAACTTTAAAAATTTAAAAAAAAATTGCATACAAAATTTTGGATATCATTCTTTAATCTTCAGGAAAGAAGTACATGACTATTGGTATGATAATGACTTCCCTAAATGTGGTTGCATAAGTAACAAAGTACCAAATGGGGAAAAAAGTGTACTTTTCTTACTAATTGTTGCTCGCCAATTCTCTTTATGCTCATTTTTATATCCTCGTTGCATCCACCTGCTGCCAAGAGGGTTTTCTTTTAGTCTACCAGGCCATATAAAATTACACAAGTGCTTGTTTTATCACTTCCATGCACACTCTTGAAGAGAATGAGAGTATTGTCCTTATGAATAATTTGGTTAATCAGCTTGCATTTCTGCAACTTAGATTTCTTAATAGTAAAGAAAAACAAGGCAATTACATCAGCCTCCTATGAATATGTATGTATTATGCCTTAGAACCTTCATAATATGCTAGAATCAATGGTACCTCCATACCATAAAAACACTAAAACGGTCCACCTTCTTTTAGAAAATAAATGCCTAATGACTTTATTGAAGGTGACCTCTAAATCATTTAACAGAAGAAAAGGAAATACCGTAAAAGAGCAGTAAGGTTCTTTCAGAAAACAAGAACATAAAAGCTATTCTGAACAGGTGGAATGTGCCATGTATCTGCTGGTTCTTGGATATAATATAGAAATAACAGCATCATAATCAAGAGAGAGTTTCAAAGAAATCTTCTAGTTCAATGTGTAAGGTGCTGATAATGTTATTTTCTGTTGTTTAGATAGAGGATTCACAGTTATATTGAATCACAGAAAGCTAAAAGTTTTCTGCCTAAATATTGTTGAGTTTTTGTGATCTCCATTTTGTAATTTCTGGCCAAGCTTTTCCATTTTATTCTATAACTATCCTTAATATTTGAATGGTTTGGCTGAAAATGTCATAAGGCATATAATGAGAATATAAACTGTGCTTCTATTTAATATTAACTATTAGGAATACTTTCTATCAGGAATGAATGCACAAAGTAATTCAAGGTGTTGATGAGAAACCCAACATGAGCTGGCAGTGTGCACCCGGAGCCCAGAAAGTTATCCGCTTACTGGGATGCATCAAAGGAAGTGTGTCCGGCAGGTCAAGCTAGACAGGGACCTTGTACAAGTGATAGGACAACAGTAATGGATTTAACTGAAAGAGAGTAGGTTTAGATTAGATATACAGAAGAAATTCTTTATTCTGAGAGTGGTGAGGCACTGAAGCAAGTTGCTCAGAGAAGCTGTGGATTTTTCATCCTTGGAAGTGTTCAAGGCCAGATTGGATGAGGCTATAAGCAATGCCAGGGAGGTTGGAACTAGATAATGTGTAAGATCATTTCCAGCCCAAATCATTCTATGAATTCATGATTTTAATACATTTTTAAAAGAAGCCAAAACCCCACCATCTTAATCTCCTTCCTATATATCCTAATGAACTGCTTCTTACAAGAAAAAACACTTGTAACCACTTCAGTGACACAGGCATGAATTCAGAAAAGCAGTGGACACAAAACAGCTGTATGTTATATCCCAAGTCTCATATAATGTTGATGAAATTGATTCTATATGTACTTACAGTTTTCTTCTATTTTTTTCTTTTAATTTTTCCTTACTCTTGAGGTGAGCGTTTCAAAGTTACATATGTGTCTTACGTACTCTATACATAGAAAATAGTTTTCTATATTTAATAATAATTTAATTAAACATTGACATTAAAGACATAACAAAATATTGTCCTGAAAAATATTTTGAAAAGAATTAGTTCTTCACCAAAGAAACAAACTCAGAAAACTAGTTTTTGACCGCACAAAATACATGTTGCTGTCATTTTTCTTATTCAAGCAAGATGATATTTCAATTTTTTTTCCTACTCTGAGTATATTTTAGAATAGTGAAGCACTGTAAATTGTGTAGTCTGTATCTGTGATTGTCATACAGCTGAAATGCATCTTCCCTGAAGTTACTCTTGTAAATGTAGTGTAATAACATCTGAACTAAGTTTAAAATGCTAGCAGTGCAGACATTCAGGACATTATCCATAGAAAAAACAAGTGCTAAATCTCTTCTACCTTAATCACAACTGCTTTGGGATTCTTTAGGCAGAGGGTTCATTGCTCAGATATCTCATTATTTTAGCTGCTTTCATTTTCTTGCATACAAAGATACCACCTTTGGGTTTGGAAATCGCTGAGCTATGAACTGTTGCAGGTTGGAACAACAGAATGGAGGAATGCTGCCATAAGCTTGTCCTATCCTGCTTTTCCATGTGCCATCAGTCCCTGCTGGAGATAGGTACCGAAATAGATTTTTAGTCCAATTTAGCAGACATTCCTAATTTTTTTTTCAATTCCAGCATGTTCAGAGCAGACCCTTAGTCCACCCCTTCCTCCAGCACTACACATCATCACTTCTTGTTTTAATCTATATAAGAAACAAAATAGATAAATTTTCTCTGGAGCCTGAGCAGGTAAAAACTCACCCAGTGACACTCAGTAAAATCCCTGTTTTCTTGGCAGAAAAAATGTCCCAAATGCAAAGATGAGGGGTTTGTAGACTTAGGTCTTATTACAAAAGGATCTGATTTATTCATCAATAACTGCTTAGGTTTCTGTAATTTTTATCAGATGACAGACAACTGAACATTAAATCTATAGTTTTCCTGGTTACAGTTTGTCTGGGATTTCGCAGTTTATGAAAGTCTCTATATCAATGATACTGTGAGCAATTACCATTTTTTCCTTGCTTGCATTGCGTTTTGATAGCCTGACATTTGTTCTCTTCAAATACGTGAGCTATGAGCCTGTCTTGCCACTTGTGCTACTTCAGCTTATACCAGTTAAAATCAAGTTTGATGCCTCTAATGCACTTGAAAAGTACTTTCCTTTTTACTATCCTCCTGTGTATTATCTTTTCATAATATCAAAGAACTCCTATTTTCCAAATATCCATGAAGGGGTTTTTTTGTGTCTCTTGCATTATTTCTAGCTCAGTTTTGCTGTTCTTCTCCAGCCATCCATAATTTCACAGCTCAAGGTCAACCTCAAAGGAAAGCATGTATTCCTGACCTCACAGTAGGCAAATTCTTATGCAGAAAGTTGTGTAAATAAGAGAGGGAAAATGCTATAAATATTCAGCTTGCTAGTCAAACTTTTACTTATTTCCATGATACTATTTGACAATGGCATACAATGTATTTGAGTATGAAACACTTTTGATCTCAGAATTAGACATGTAATTGCTTTACGTTTACTGCTTCAGTAGAAGCATTGTAGTTATAAGTAGTTGGCAATTTGCTATAAATCAAAACTTCTGTTTTCTCCTCTGTTTGTAGAAACACATGAATTTTGACAAGAAATATCACTGGTAAATAGTTTTCAATGATAGGCTGAAAGCTCCATTCCTTTTTTTTTTTCTGGTTGTTTTCCCTTTCTTTTCTTGTTTTGTTTTCATGGTAGATTTTTGTTTATTTTAAGGACTAGGTCAATGAAAAGTAAACATTTCCTTATCTCATCTAATGTGAACTAGAATTGCAAGCATTCTCCTATGTTTCATGTGATATAAAAAATTAGTTCTTAGGAAGCTATCAAATTCCAATTGCAGAATTTCTTGCAGTTGTGCCAAGGTGTTGTAAAAAATGGCACAATAAACCTCAAAGGCTAAAGAGAAATTTTCTCCAAAATTTTCATACAAAGGATTTTAGAGTAGAATTAGTTAATGGTAGATTTTTGCTAATTCAGAATGTTTTAGCACAAGACAAAATTTGCTTTAAATATTATTGCAGGTTCTTTTTTTTTTTGCTGTTAGTAGGCAGTGAAGACAAACCACTGAAGTGCATTCCTAATAAACATCTTTTATTGTCTTGCACTACACTCCAGTGTGAAAAACACCCTGCTGCTTTTTTTACTTGCTCTATCACATACATATTTCTCTTGATTATTTCTTATATTTGCTGATTAAAAGGTATCATTAAAAGAGACCATGTGATCAGGAAGTAAATAGCAAATTATCTATCTATTCAATTATACCTATGAAGACTATATTTAGTAATTTAAAATCTTAGTATTTGTATCACTGATGTAGTTTTAAAATAAAATAATTGAAGCACTTTGAGCACAGTGGCACAGAGTGTGAGAAGCACCAGCTTGAATTCTAAAGTATTTGTTCCAAACACAAGTACCAGATTGGAGTCAAAATCCAGTATTTATCATTTAAAAATACAGTTTTAAAAGACAGACATTTCTACAAAAAGCATATATGTTTCAGCAGTAAAATTAGGCTCCAATTCGAAAAGATATTTAAGCAATCAAATACTGCAAAATCATTTTAATCTGTTCAGCAGGAACTGCTTAAGTGGATAAAACTATTCATGCATTTAACTATCTCCTTGAATTGGAGCATACACTGCAAATTTGAAATGCCAGTAATTTGGGCTAGCAACAGTTTAGAGTTTGTAGAAGATTGTTGGGTTGTTACCAAAAAGTAAGTTATTTAGATGTTGCCATGACAAATAAAAAATTCATGGATTTCAAAAGAGATTACTGTGACATATTCTCACACTATCAGAAAACATATATCCTGTCTCCAGGTTTCCTTTAGGGTCATGAAGCCACTTTTGGAAATGTCACAAGAAATGTAGAATGTAACACATCCACCAAGTAATTTGAGCACTACTCATTGGCTTTTGCTCTGTGTACATGGATATTAAATGAAGGCAAAACTGAAAGATGCTTTGAATACTAATATTTGTATAATATCAGGAAAGTCATCTTCTGGTAATGTACCTATAAAGAGCTGTTTCAGTAAAGTGCAAGAAAAAAATAACACCCTGTTAGGTAACCTTCATGAGGAGAAAGATGGTATATAGATAACCAATGTCCATAAAAATAGGACAATATTTTCATTTGCATTGCCCCTAATGGTGATGGAGGACTGATGGAAGGTAGGAAAGGCAGGAAATATGCATGTAAAAATTTTTATTTGGTTAAAGTCTGCGGCTGAGAGAAATGCTAAGCAGCCAGATTGTGGTGATGTCTGAAACTCCTAAGAAATCATGTGATTTGTGACAGTAGATTTAAAACTGACAGGATTGCTTTAAAAATAATTGCAACGGTAGACTTAGAACTTATGAGAGAGAGTTAGAAATTATGAAGAGGCTGGTCACAATAAAATTATCTGTATGACTAGCATCCTCAGAAGACCATTGCTATTGCCTTAATTTTGCTTCTTTGTCTATTTTGTATCAGGGGAAAGCCTGTCCATATTTGAAGGATTTATAACTTTCAATGTTTTCAGACAATCAGCTTCATTACAATCAGCTATCTTATATTATTTTTTAATTATTTATTTTGTATTCAGCAGCAGAGCAAAGTAAGATTTTTCCTTGCATACAGTGGTTGTTGCTTTAAATGGAAATTCCGCCCTGATTAAAAAGTCAGCCCTCCACTTCTAACAGGAAAACCATTAAAAATCTGCAATAATATTTTTACTGAAATATCTCTGTTGAAAGGACTGCGATACTGTGATCCAAAATCATTCACAAACCAGCTACTGAATAATTTTCATGGGTTCAGCCTCTGTGGGGATTTTTGAAGTACACAAAAATCTTTGTTCATTCCCACACCATGGCTAAAAAAACTGACATAAATTTAAAAAGAAAACTTAGACTGAGGGTTGTGGTTTAGTCCCAGTCAGCAACTAAGCCCCACAAGCCTCTCACTCACACTGAGATGGGGAGAGATCAGTAGACGAAAAGTGTGTTTAGATGAAGACAGTTTAATGGGGAAAGCAATAGCTGCACATGAAAGTAAAGAAAAGCAAGGAATTCCTTCACAAACTTCCCATGCACAGGCACGTGTTCAGCCACCCCCAGGAAAGTGTCTCCATCATATGTAACAATGACTTGAGAATACAAATGTCATTACTCCAAATATGCTCCCCTCTTCTTTTTTCTTCCCCCTCTTTATATGCTGAACATGATGTCATATAGTATAGAATGTCCTTTTGGTCATTTGGGGTCAGCTGTCCCAGCTGTATCCCCTCCCCATTCCCTGTGCATCCCCAGCTTCCTCAAGGGTGGGGTGGGATGAGAAGCAGTAAAGGACTCAGCTGTGTGCAAGTACTGCTCATCAGTAAAGAAAAAATGCCCGAATTATCAACACTGTTTCCAGCACAAATCCAAAACACAGCCACATGCTACTGTGAAGAAAATTAACTCTACCCTAGCCAAAACCAGCACACTAATCTAAATTCTAATAATTTCATCCTCTAGTGTTTTCTGATTCTACTACCATAGCAACTCTCAGTTTGTCTTTATAAGGCAGATAAAATATTTCATTCCAGCGGTAGTGTACATGTAAGTGCTTGGCAGAAAGCACACTTGTGCAAATGACCACCCACATTATATCCCCAGCAGGCATTGTACAGCTTTATCTGAACAGGAACACTGCAATTGATATTTTGTCTTTCCATTTTTCTGTAGTGATTTCAAAATGACCCCATCATGCATTGACCTATGTCTGCTGCTGGCCACCCTCAGCAGCCACAAGCCACCATACAGCAGTGCCAGGACTAGAAGTAGATCATGTGTTTAGATCTCTTCTCCAGTGTGACTACCAACAGTGTGGTGGAGAGGTGAGTGTGTTTTACTGCCATGAGGTGTGTAGTGTGCAACTGCTCCTGCTGCTCCATTATATCTGTTAACATCATCAGAGGAACCACAGGAGTGCAGTGCTTGACACTGCAAGGCAGGGCAGTGGTGCAATAGAGCTCACAGCTGTGGAAGTGATTTGCTTCGTCTTAAAGGCAATATTATTTGTGTCAACAGCAATCAAAAAAAGCAAATCTGCATGAAGCAAAACATGAAACCATCACTGCATAGTGGTCAGAAACATTCTGGTCCCTTAAACTCACTGGGTCTATATTTTAATTTAAGGTCATCTGAAAAATCAAAGCAGGCACAATTGTGTAAGATTGTTTCTACTGGAAAAAGATGTTGCACATGATAACTCAAGACACTATTGCTTGCTTCAGGTCTTCAGAGCTCCTTCCCCAATCTCTTGCATAGAGTGAGTGAATAGAGAAGGAGATAACCAAGCACTCAAATTAGCAAAAATTTCTAATGCAAAGTTTTCCTCTCTGCAGCACTTTAGAGAACAAGCATCTCTGTCATACTGGCATCCTTCCCATTAGTTAAAGCTCTTGGAGACTGTAAGAGATAGACACTGTTGTCCACTGCTTGTTTACTTCAGCTGATGATGTGCTATAGAATTACACATGGGGAAAAAAAAAAAAGAGTGTTTTAATCACTTACTATGCAATAGTAATAAAAGTAAAAAAATTGAGGGTGGAACTGACTAATATGATGGCTTTTTCCCTTCCCAATCTTTCAAATATTTGAAAGCATAAAAGTCTTGAAGACCTTCCTGTTTTGCAGCAGGTCAGCTCTAAGGCTTTTGTACCATGACTAAACCATTTTCTTTGCATGGCAAACTGTGTTATTGCTAAAACCATGGCTGAATTTCTCTTCTGTCTTGTACTAGAGCCATCAAAACTGTTATGTGCTAATGGGGAAGAAAAAGTTATGTATTCAAAATTGACATTGCATGTTCAGAAAAATCAAAAGTATTTGCACTGGAATGCTTCACCTAGCTCTGGTTTCCAGTGCTATATTTTTGTTTATAAAATATGAAAGTGTATGATAGTATTTTCTTTATATTAGCAGGTTTGAGTTTTAATTGTCTAGGGTCATCAAGGGGGCTGATTTAGTTTTCCATTTCCTACAGTTTTGTGTGAGTGAGTCTCATTAAATGAAATAGCTGTTCTGCATGTACATTACAGAAAACATTTTTGGTGGACTGTTATTATCTTATTTAAGTTGAATACACAACCATGCCTGCTAGACACTATTGTCTGTGCAAGGTGTTGAGGAATACATCTGGTGCTGGTAGCTCAGTTTGCATGATGAAAATTGAGACGCAGGTTGAGCTCTGGGTGGGAGCTCTCAACAAGCGTCTGTGAAATGCCAACAAGTTGTTTAACAAACGGCACAAAGACAGGTGGTGGCAGCCAGGTGGATGGACACTGGGAGACTCAGCAGGAATGGAGTACTCTGCAGGAAAAGCAAGAATTTTCTGCGGGCACACTGTGAGAATATAAAAGCCCAGCCGTTGCTTTGTTGGTACAGAACAGCTGAGGCTGTTTCTGTGTTAATGTGCCATGAATAAATTGCTTTATGGAACTGCATATCTGAGACTGTAATGGGAAAGCTGGGGTGGATCCAGTAAGGAAGCTGGTCTTGCTGTGTGGGTGAGGTGTGTGGGGAGTCTAGTAGGGCACCTGTCAATCCCTGGAGCCACCTGGTGTGAAGGGGCTGTGATCCCAACAGTGAAAGTCTCTGGCCTTGGGCAGTCACTGCCCAGCAGTCTCAGAAAGGGTCAAACTGGGAAGCTTCCTTAACAGAGCAGTACAAGTGTCCATTTTGCATGTCTTTTGTTAAATATTTTTGGAAGTGTTGCCTAGTCTTTTCTGTCATTTTGCTCAAATTATAAGATGCCTATCACTCTGATTGTTTTTGCATAGGAATAATGTAAGTATTTCCCATCTGGTAACTGTGATCTAAGCCCCTAAGATCTTTAAATTACTCTTATCTTGGCATCTCAGAAGATCTTGTCCATCCCTTCAATATTGTGTGGGAATACTATTGTCCAGAACAATTTTTTTTTCCCTTTTGCAGTGTATTGCCAAGAATATGTGAATGTGGAGCATGGGTGCGGAGGTGGGGGGCAGGGAGGAAAAAGAAGGAGAAGTGTGAGTTGAGTTCTTCACCACAATAAACTATTTCTATCCCAAAGCTAGACAGTTTGGGAAGGTCCTCATATTTTTCAGAAGGCAGGGACATCATCTAACCTGATCAGAGGTAAGGTTTGCTGTTGGCTCACTATGCCATCCTGTTCCTTGTGGGCATACTCCTGAGGTAAAAAGCTACAGCCACATATTTTTAGCTTTTGTGTGCTCTAAGTACTCCTCTTTGAAGAAAACCTGAAAAAGGTTATTTTCCTAAAGGTTTGTTGCATGTACACTTTTACTTAATTTAATAGAATTGCTCTGACTTAGAGGTCATATCAAATAACATCAAAAAACATCCAGCAAATTAGTAGAAGAAATTTGAGCTTTCTCCAGATTATTTTCCCTTGTGATATCTTATTGCTTTTCCCACAATTACAGTGATCAAGTTGCCTCCACTCTGCAAGTGAAGAATGTGTTTTCTTTTACTGTTGCTTAAATAATTTTGGGAGGCCTTTATGATTATAATACAAAATGACTGATCTGTGTGACAGTTCCTGAAACCTTGAGATTTGGTGGGACTTGCTATGTTGTAATATTCAGAATATCATTTCATGATCCTGCACTCAACAAACCATCAATCATTGTGAGTAATACATAATTACGTATTGCTTAAGAGAAAGGTTTTTTTATCCTCAAGGTAATGTAAAATACAAGTAATTACTGGGGGTATGACATTTAAATAGAGATGCCGTCTCAGATAAAAAAAATCTACTGTATAATAAGTAAAAATTATAAAAACAAAGCAAAAGAAAAACTGAGTAGTACTTAAATATCACCAAAGAATATGCTTAATACCCCTACAAGCAGAATGTCATGAGGTGAACAAAGGTAAGCAGAGTGTGCTTATCACTTTTCCCAAAGGAACAAGAAAAAGGTAGAGAATCTGACACTGCACAGCTTTTATAACGTGGATGATACAACTCATTCCGTTGCTCTAATGGTGAAAATGAGACATGAATTATTCTGGCAAAAGGTCTGTGTGAAGCTGGGATGTGGATTTTGCATAGCTCTGTGTTTCCTGCCCTGACACTGGCCCTGAGGCATTTTATTATGGTCATGTGCTGAAAGATTCAAGAGACAGCAATACACAATATAGCCACCTCTGCTGCGGCAATGTTAGTGCCAACCAAGATATATCATAAGTCATAAAAGTTCAAAGGAGTCCTGAGGTTGTTAAAAGAAAGAGGTTTAAAGATGTTCTCTTCAGAGCTGGACCTGGCTATAAAAAATAATTTTGTTTACCTCACCTTCAGTCTAAACAAAGGGTTGAAAAGCAATGGAAGAGCATTCAGGTTTGGTTTTGCGATATCAAGAATGATGTCACTCAGAACAAGACTTTTTGTGAGGCATTTCCAGTCTGCTCTTGACACTGCTGATTGAATCTGAGAGTTGCAAAGGGGCCTCAGGGACTTGATAATATATAGAGAACTGCAATTCGGACACCTTCATTTAATAAGTTGAATGTTACTTTCAGCATCTAATCATCACAGATTCATAGAAAGGCTTGGATTGGAAGGAACCTTAAAAATTATCTCATTCCAACCCCCTGCTGTGGGTAGGGACACCTTCCACTAGACCCCCTCCAACTTGGCCATGAACCCTTGCAGTGATGCGGCATAAACAGATTCTCTGGGAAACCTCTTCTAGTTCCTCACAACCCTCAACAAAATTTTTACCTGATATCTAATTTAAAACTACTATCTTTCATTTGAAGCCCTTCCCCCTTGTCATTAAACACCCTCATAAAATTTCTTTTTCCATCTTTCTTGTAGCCTTCTTTAGGTACTGGAAGGTGAAAATCATATAAGTGGAAGGAAAGGGGGGCTGAAGCAATCTCTGATATACTTTAAGATGTTTTTACAGTTGTATTGGGTTGCTTCAGTGGAGTAAAAATCCATTCATATAATAATATGTTGACCCTATAATATGTAACTTACACTAGAAGTTAAAATTTGGTATTCATGATAAACTCACACTTCTAAACTCTGTCTTCCAGGAAAAACAACACTAATATTTACACAAATTTCTCACTTAGCAGTTAAGCTCTGTTCTTGTTTCTGTAAACCAGCACCTACAAAAAGAAATGGTAACTTAGATAAATGACCAAAAGCACAGATAGCAAGCCTAGCCATGAAAGACTGGATTACAAAGAGTGCACTCTTTTTGGAGATAAAATTATTGTATTTAACCGTTGATGAGCTATTCCGAGGAAGTCATGCTCATGTTCAGTTCAACATGCCATTAAGGGCAAGAAACAAGGCATCTTGCAAGGTGTGGGCCATTTCCTTTATTTGTAATCTTTCACTTTTCTCTGTTAGCTAGGAAAAGTATGGCTCTTGGAACCTGTTGATATAAATACAGCGTTAAAAGTGTTTCTTGAACTTCGCTGTGGATAAATTTCACTTTTGCATCTACTGTATTGCCCACAAAGGTGCAATATATTTTTTTTCTGAAAACCAGACACTTCTTCTTTTCTTATATTTTTTTTTTCCATTTTATAACAGTGTGTTTTGTTTGGTTATTTGGAGGTGTATTGGAGCAGACCATTAGGTAAAGTGAACTAAGAAACAAAATAAAATTATACCATACCAATTAATACACAACCCCACAAGATCTGAAAATAATTATATGATAGCATTTTATTGGTAAATCTTACAAGTTCTGGGTTTACTTATTTCTTTTATTTTACTTTCTTCTTCCCTTTCCTGTCACAGACTTCCTGCCACTACTTCTTGAATTGCAATGTCTGAGGGGTGCAGTCTTAGGAGACCCTAGTAGTGATGAAATAAGGGTTGTAAACTGTGTTTGAAGGCTATGAAAAACACAGAAGAACTATTCTTTCTGACTGAAAGCCATTATGAGTTTGTCATCTTTTCTTTTATAGAGAAGAATTTGTGAACTTCTCCTCTTTTTCATCAGACAAACCCACAGCCAACGATAACAGAAAGTAAGTTAAGGGGAATTGGCCCCTCTAGTCATTCACAGTGAATAATTCAGATAAGTAATTTTGAAATTGTAAGTCATATAACTAGTCATCTGCCTGTAGTCTTTCTTCTAATTTAGGAAGTGAGCCTGCATATCTAAGTTAAAAAATGTTATATTTATTATGTTGTTGTAGATCAGAGAGATTTTAATAAAGGGTTAATAAAGGGTTAATAAGAAGTACACCAAACCTCTTAGCACAAAAATGAACACTTGCTTATTTTGTCCACTGCACATCTCTTTTCAAAATGGCATCTTCTTGAAAGAGTGTTGAAAACTCCATTACTGATCTGAAAACTCTACATCTTAATGCACATAAATACAGATTAACTTCTTTCCGTTTCGGCCTGACTCCTCCCCCTTCTCCTTCAACATTCTTTAATAAAAATATTGTAACAAAGAACTGGCAAACTCTTTTAATCTAAAACAATATTTTTAATGAACTATCATAAAAATATATAGTTTCGTTTTTGTCTTGTTCTTCCTTCAGCTTTTATCTATCAGACGACTAGATGGAAAATTGAGAACTTTTCAATAACATTGGAATTCTCTCTGAAGTGCAGAAAAACACCTTCAACCTTTACAAAATCTCCCACAATTAATTTAAGTGGTAACCATCTTTTCCTCAGTCATGGCTCATGTGGCTGTCACCCCCACCAGTGGTGGCAGAAATAAGGCAGCAGAGTCATGCCAGAGTCCCTTTAGCTGCAGAGGATGCAATAAGGAGCTCCTCAAGCTTGACATTACTAAGTTGCAGCTGGTGCTTTGCTAGTTTGCAAAGCAAAACCATTCCAAAACTGAGCCCCTGGGAGTCCTGGTCATTGTCCACTGGTGAAACATTCCTGCTTTTCCCATTTCTCTCAGTTCACAAAAAGGGCTATGTGCCAGCTGTGTGAGGATTTCAGCCTGTGGGGCTGAACCTTATCAACTTTTAGCAGGGTGAAGGAAACTGGAAATAGCAAAAGCAGCACTCCAACAACCTACACTTTTATACCTACCTAAATCAGCAATTTATGTGCACACATATGATGTTCTGTAATGTTAACAAGCACTTAAATACACAACAAAACAGACAATAAACATTAACACAGTTCCTTTTATAGCTGCTGTGCAATATAGCACAAAACTAGAATTAATTCTGCCACAGTTCCATTTTGTCTTTAAAGAATGGTTAACAGGTTGCAGTAAAAAAGCCACAGTGTTTTGAAGTTTGTTGATAAAACAAATGTAGTCAGCTGAAAAGTTCTGGCTTTTCTCCCCTAGGATTAAAGACAAAGTAAAAAAAATCCAAAAAAATATCAACACTCAGTTGAAAGTAGCACCCAGATGTCAAAGACAAAGCACTTGGAATTTGTTTAGGATAATCAGAGACCTTGGCTTGTATCCACAGGAAAAGAAGCAGCAGACGTTTCAGAAAGTTAGTCAGAGCCACTACTTACCTGTAAGAATTTTATTATGATTATACCAAAAACTGCTTGATCCTTCCATTATTAATCAGTCAAAGGTAAATCCAAAGTAAATTTTCTTACTGTTTAAGGCTACCTAAGTTTCAATGACTTGGCTAATTTATCAATCTACAGAGTTCTCTGCTTTCAGGACAGGAAGAGAGTCATCACTATTTCATAATTAATAAAATCTAATTCAGAACATGAGCATTAAAAGACAGTCATAGACGAGAGAAGAAGAAAGGCAGCGAAGCATCAGGAGACGCTCGTTGCAACACATGCAAGTCAAATATGCAAGAAGAAACTCTTTAAAAGAAGACAAAAAGAAAATAACGACCAATTCAAGGATCTTTTAAAAATGGCTAAGGAAACATTAATGCAGGAATTATGAAACATAAAGCTGAATTTAAAGAGAAGGAATTATGTATTTTGACAAAAATTGTTGACTGAGAGATCTAAAGTCGCATGCATAGACATGGTGGAGCTAATTTAATGTATTCGTTGTTTTTAACAATATTTTTACTCCACCTACCCTTGTTATATATCCCAAAAAAAATCAACTTTCCACAAGTATTTTATTTTGTTTGGTACAAAATGAAACAGAACTCGAGAGACATCTTAAAGTTCTGTGCAATACAGAAACCATTTTATGTCAAATTATTTTAACATAATCAGAAATATATTTTATGGATTTCTATGTTAGCATATATTCCTGTAGGAGTCAGTAAATACCAAATACTCAGCACTTCTTCACAGGCAGTCAGCAAGTTTGACAATTAAACCCCTTATTCCCATATCTCAAGAGTATAGTGTGAGTCCAGGTCACATTGGAAGGCATTAGATTTCGTGATTGAATCCCTGGTTTATGGGATTTGTACTATTGCATATAACTATTTGTATTGAGAAGTTTTTCTCATTACTACAGGATTTCTATTATTTCTATTATTTCCATTATTTCTATTATTTCTATTATTTCTATTATCCATCATCTTTAGAACACCGTCTTGAAATTGTGGGTTATTTTCTCTTCATACAGAGTTGTACTGAGCTACTGAGCTGTGAAGGAGATGAATGCTGTGATTTACTTGTGATCCACCTGCTCATTACCTGGGATCAAACCCAAGCTGTGTCTGCCATCATTTGAGTCTGACAGGGAGGTCAGCTGGGCATACCCAGCTACCTTCTCTGCTTTCCATCAGATGGATTGTAGGAGGTAGTTCAGGGGTGACTTGCAGGTAGGAATGTTTTCTGGAGTGGACACATTTGTGAATGGACCTATACTCACATTTATGAGGAGAAAAAAGGTTTCTACCAAAATTATGTCTCTTTTTTTGAGACAGATGTCTCAAGTCGCTGGTCTCTGGTTCAGTCTCTTGGAGTCTGAATGCGGCATTGGTGCAATATTGGAGGCTAAGCAAGGTTACTGAGCTGCTCTTGTAGCTATTGCCATTGAGAATCAGAAGAGTATTTTACCTGGTGTGTCTATCTGTGCAGTGGTGTGAATGGGCTATACGTGTCTATCTAAAGAGAGCATAGCCATCACTCCCTGAGCTTTCCCCTGGAGAAGAGGATGCTTCTTCCTTCTCCCTTTGCCAGCCATGGTGTCACCCTAGTTTTCAGAGTATTGCACCCATTTTCATGCAGAAAGCAGTGGGGACAGAGACCACAGGGATGCAGGGATTCTTTTGTGGTAGTGTGCCTTTGCTAGGGCAGAAGCTCATCCAGAGTTTGTGTTCAGTGTCTGAGAAACTATAAACAGCTTTATTTCCCTCAGTGGCCTGGAATGCCTACAGTTGCATTTACATGGTGAAGGGGAATTTAAAATTGTAGCTACTCATTGGTGATAATATGTGACTCTGGAATGATTTGGCATGGAGGGTAAGACAGCCCTCATGCAGAAAGGGTTAAGCTGTCTGGAAGCATGCCTGCCATTCTTACAGGGAAGTGAAGTCCTTTTGGTGATGAGACAGAAAGAGCCTCAACATAGTCTTGTGGTCATCCTGGAATGTGAGTACTCGAGGCCCAGGCTCAAGGGACAGCTTCGGGCAGCAGAGGGGCTGGGGGATAGACTAGAGGTTGGGTTAAGATGTCCCATACAACCCATACAACCTCTCTCCGAACTCATAGTGGTGCAATTTTATTTAAGGAATTGGCCCATAACACATCTTTGCAGGCTCCTTGTAGAATTGTTCATAGTCATAGGGTTCTTTCCAATGCTTCATTAATTTATTTAATTTTGTTTTGCTTATACTTAAACAAAAACAGTTTCTTAATTCTCCTCAAGAGATACAATTAAAATTCCTCAACAACAGAGTACATGCAGTCTTTTCCCATTATGTTCCTCAGTATAAAGTTCCCATCAGGACCACTGTGTTTTT
Source organism: Rhabdornis inornatus (assembly GCA_013397075.1). Classification (NCBI taxonomy): domain Eukaryota; kingdom Metazoa; phylum Chordata; class Aves; order Passeriformes; family Rhabdornithidae; genus Rhabdornis; species Rhabdornis inornatus. Next base: position 266,541 of record VWZS01006705.1, read on the forward strand.
TCCTCTGCCAGGTATCCAGTATTGCACCTTCCACCTACCTGCCCTGCTGGCACCTCAAGAGTTCACATTCCTTGTGTCCCCTACCGAAGAAAGTGGGCAGCCAGACCCTGCTTAAGCTTCTTCCCTTGGCTGCAGCTGGGTGTTGTCCAGTCTATGCTATCTTTTTCCATAAGTCACATTCACATTTATTAACAATAAATGAAAGGGAGGAAAGACAAATGTGATTTTAACACACTGAAACCTGTTTCTAACTTTCTACTTTCCATTCGTGATGACAAACTAATCAAAATAAATCAAAACCAAGCCAAAATCCCAAGGTATCCAGATTGCCACTAAGTCCATAGAAAGAAATTGATACTTTTAGAAAGCATATAAAAATGCTTGTCCATTATTTCCTGGTCCTTTTATGTCTATTATAAGAGCAGATTCTTTTAGTTCAATCAGAAGATGGGCACAACTTTATTGTCAAGAACTATGTTCTGTCATTGTAATATTTTATACCGCAGGTAGTCTGAATAATTGCGTTGGTCATTAGTACCTGGACATTTTTCTTTCAGGATGTAATGGAGTAAGCTGAAGCATATATTTTATTACTTCTTGTAAAATCTAAGAAAAAAAGCAGAAAACATTGTATTTCCCAAGTACTAAAATCAAGTAAAATATATAAATATAACACAAAACTATATGAAACGTTTTCTTCATTCACAAGGCAAAATTTTTAATTACTAAAAAATCACATTTCAATCACACTGCAAGGGGCTGTATCTTGTCTGAATGTATTACTTGAGAGAATAGGAAATAGTAAGTACTTTGGAAAAAAAACCCTGAGCAGAATCTATAAAGTTCCTTCAATAAAAAGACATTTGGTCTCCAAAACAGCTGAAATAAGAAAAGCTTCAAAAATAACAAGGAAATTATTCATATCCAGGGGAATGAGAGCTTGGTGGTTTGGGTTTTTTTTTTTCCCTTTTTTTGATAAAGGCACAAGTGGGAATTGAAGCCAGCACTTTACACTTCTGTTTCAACTCTGCTACAGACGTTCTTGTGATATTGAGGAAATCTCTTAGGAATGCAATTCATCAACGTGTATTTCTTTGGTCAACTACAGAAATGTTTGCAGAACTAGTTACTCTGGCAATATGATACAACTGAAAAAGAGAATTTATTTTATTTGGTCTGAAGCAAAGGTAGGGGTGGGTTTTAGATGCAAACAAAATATTGAAAGCTTTTCATTTTGTGAAGGTGAAGTTTTTTTTTCTTTTTCTCTTAATCTTTGCTTGCACAAAAAAAAAATCCTAAAAATCTGACAGACATTTCAACAAAGCTAAAATAAAGAAAAATCTTTGAGCGATTGATGCTGAGCTTTAGAAGTGCGATAAAAAAAGCACTTCACCCCATAACCCTCGAGGATGAAACAGGTTAGTCCAGTGTGTCAGGAACCACAGAAAGTGCAATCTTCCCTTTAGGGAATTTATAATTTAAAACCAGAGACTATAAATTGCAGCTTTATTATGTGTTTTTTATTGTTTCTCTCAAACTGAGGAGCCCCAGCTGAAGACCAAGATCTCAATTTCCCTTGGGACTGTGTAAACAGAAGAAAGCTGTGACGAGCATAATTCAACCCAGTTCAACTGTGCAGGCTGTTGAAAACACAACCATTTCCCAGTCTCTTCGTAGCATGCCTATGTCCTGCAGCAGAGATATCTATGGGCCAAGGCATCTCTGAAATGGATGGAGTACAACCAATTCCCTTTTGCAGCCCAGGGCACCTGCTGCACGCAGTGGGATGGCATGAGGGCACTTCAGTCACCACAAAGAGCAGCAGTTCCTGCCAGCATACTTGGGGTCCATTAATATGTGGTGAGAGACGTGGTGGAAATGGGTACCAGAGCACTTGAATCATGGAAATAGGTAATTGTGTTCGTGTCTTAGCACTACAGCCAGACAGGGCCATGCATGCCAACCACCACACCCAGTGGATGCTGTGCTTCTTAGGCATACAGAAGATGTAGAGGAAGAATTTTAGGGAAGGATTATTATTTTTTTTTTTAAGGATTTTTACCAAATATTTGTCAATAACAGAGGTTGTCACAGATCCTGTGTAGCAGGAGAAGAAATTCAGCACTTGACTCTGTCTAAAACTCAGAGCATGCGCACACACTTTTTAGAATCATAGAATAGAATCATAGAGTCATAAAGGTTGGAAAAACTTCAAAAATCATCAGTCCAACATTCATCCAAGTAGGTGAGAAACAGGTCATTAATGAGGCTAATCTTTAATTTATCATTTGCTCCATGACTTTCCTCTGACCATGTCTGAAGTCTGACCAGCAACTTAGGCAAAAATGCAGCCCACATTGGAGAGTGGCAGCACAAGATTAAATGCTACTCCAACTTTACTGAAGTCCAGAGAGTAGCTTTAAATGTGAGGGCATTTTGCACCATAGTGGTGGTATCTGTTTCACCTGGACCATCTGGAGTCGTGGTGGAGTGACAGCCACCATTCCCAACTGAGAGCTGAAACCACATACACACCACTTTTGGATGCCATGTGTGATCACCATATTTAATCCTGAAGGGAATGGGATCCTGAATGCTAATGTATAGGCTAACATAGCTAGCCTCTACAAACAGGAATATTTATTAGGATTATTTATTGGGCAGCAAGAGTAAACAGCATTCAGATCTGGTTTATATGTCAGTTTACTGCATACTGTGTTTTGCATAAACAGGAATGAATGCTAAATTAAACTGGATTTACTCAGTGCTAGAAGATACTATGGGTTAGATTCTATTTTGGCCAACAGATGGGCTGTTGGCTGACAATACTGATAGTAGCTTTTTAGGGGAGGTTGTCTGAAGGCATTTCAAACTTATAATAACTCCATTAAAGGACAGTAGAAAATAATTTAAAAATAAATATGCTTGAACACTTTTAGATGTTGCAGAAGTTTTTTTGGATGAAGAGTTTTTTGTTCCTTTCTTCAAAAAGTTTATCCTTTTTGTATTATTATTATTATTATTATTATTATTATTATTATTATTAGAGTCTCCCTGTCTGGGTCCTGCTCATCTTCAATTGTCCAACTTACTCATCTTTCACTGATCTTAGACATCTCTCTTGCTTAACAACAAATCTTGGAAGGTTAGAACAGTGTGTAGTGTTCATCCAGAGCTGTTTTACAGCTACTCTCCTACTCTCCATTTGCTTCTTCTCCATCCACATGCCTTAAGAAACCCCACTCCTTTGTTTTTTTGAGAAACACTATTAAGTGACTTGCTGTTTCTCATTTTCACCTCTACACTGAGATGCTTGGCTCAGTTGTGTCATGTAATGCTTTTGTGCGAAGTAAATGCAGTAATTAGTGATTAGGGCAACAAGTAATCAAGTGTATTAGTGATTAAAGACAGGCATACTTTCTGCAGCCCAAAGGGTAACACTTGATGCTATAATAAAATGTAAATATTTTAATGTTACAGACTTTCTTCTTTCCTAGTCTTAATTTTGCTTATTTATGAATTTTGCATTCCAAGCCACTCCATCCTAAAATTACATTTGAGTATACTTTTTGTAGGATGACTTATTATGTCTTCTAGCCAAGCTCCCCAATGTAAATATTCGCAGAAGAGATTAATCTTGCCACTGAAATCTACTCTTGCTTCTCTTGAGCTGATTTTTCCTCCCCACAAAAGAAAAAAATGCTTCTTGATCCATGAGAAAACAGTTTGACTCACTTTCTAGATAACAATCAATGCTTTGTTTTACAAGTTAATTTACTGAATCAATGATAAAACATTAACATTAATTAATATAGTTATTAATACTTCTGCCTTTACACTGCATAGTTCTACACAGAGTTGCTCAGATAATCTATTACAAAAAGCTAATGGCAGGTGGCCCTGTTTTTCACTTTTCCCAGATACTTTGTGGTTTGATCAAGGAGACATATTCTTCCTTATATTTTCTTTATATTTTCCTTAAAAATTATAGTTTATATTCTTGGCTTTTGTTGTTTCATAAGCCCAAGGATTTTTTCGTTCTTTCTGTGCAGGCATAAAATGACAGTTCCTTTAGCAAGGAAAATTATAAATTGGATTTTATTTTGGTTTGTTTTGACAACAAGACATAATGTATCCTGTTGTTTCAAGTTTAATCTTCCTTTTGCCCATGGGTGATTAAGCTCTTCTCAGAACTAAGTTTGTTAAATACATATTTAGCTAATTTAGAAATGAATGGTGGAAATTAATTATATTAGCATATTATATATTGTTTACCAGACACATCAATTATCCTATAAATATGTATTTACAAAACACAAATTATTTCCTCAATAAAAATAATTCTCTGGATAAACTGCAGATAGCATTCATTTTTTCATCTGAGGATCTCAAATTTTCTTTGGCATGAAGCGACATATGAGGTCTGTTGAAGTGATTTGAAGCATGCTTATTACTAAGAATACATAGCTTGTTTTTCAATTGACTCAGATGTTAAAACATCTCCCTTTTTCTCCTTCAAAATAGTGTGAGATCATGGCAAAATCCTGCAGTTTGTTCTTATCTTCTCTGAAAAGAAGGGAGACATCACATGTGGCTCCTCTTGTGTAAAGTTTATTTGGCCATGGTGATTTTTCTTAGCACAGTGAGGTTATGTTCCTCTGAGTTTTCTCTATGTTTAGTTATTGAAATTCAGTTAATTGAGTTGCAGAAAAAACATAGCTAGTCAAAATTTGTTAAAAGAGTCTGTCACTATACTGACTTGAGAAAAATAACCAGGTATAAGTATGTATCCTGTGATAATGTCATTGCTTTCATTCAATCCTGCCCTTTTACTTTTTCCTCCCACATATTTTGTCACTGGTGAGACACCAGTAAGACTTTAAAATGTTAGATTTTGTTGTTTTAGGTGGTACAAATCAACAGTCACATCAGTGTAGTAAATATCTCAATTACCAGATGGTCATGACGCGACAAAAGAGAAACATAACGTATTTTAACTAATTGCCATTTTAGTCATTCTGCTGGATGAACACCTTCTACACATTTGAGCCTTACAGCAACAGCAGAAATTTAACAAAATACAAAAAATGTCTTATTTCCAAATGTTTCAGTAAATATTGTCATGATATAAATCCTCCAGATGATATTTTTCCTGGCATCTGAATGTTTCATCAAATACCATTTTTTTCTGTATTCTAATAAGGTGAGAGAACTACATTAAATAAGGTTACAAAAGTTTCATGACCCTAATCAATCTAAATTATAATTCTGATTTTTTTTCCCTAGGTCATGGAGTGACAATCTCAGCAGCAACAAAGAAATAGATTTCTTTGGGTATTGCAGAAGCACTTATATATCACATTAATGTCTCATGGAAAGAGTACTGACACACAGGCCTGCTAGAAATTCTACTCTTGGTCTGAGATTAAAAACGCAAGCAATAGAAAACTCAGCAGATTGTTAAATAAATATCCAATTTTATATGGAAAACATCTGATTTTAATCTTCATCAGAATTATGAATTTAGCAAAATTTTGCAGGTAAACTGCAAGATATGATGATACTCTTTGAAAATAAGGTTCCCTTTTCCTGACCAGTTGTTCACTGACTCTGCAGTTATTCCAGGTGACACCATTCTTCCAAGCTACTTTTAGAGCACTTTCAGTGTTATAGGGCCAGATACACCAGGATAACTATAAGGCAAGAGGAAATTTTAAAATGTCACATATATATTTTCAATGAAAAAAGAAGGTGTTCTATATGAATGTCATGTTCATGTGTTCTTCTGCACAGAGAAGTGAGTTGGCAGCTGCCTGGTCAGATTTGATCCATCTCTGACTGGCACCTGAGCTTTATAAAGGGGTTTTTCATTTCAGACCAAATTTGTATATATCCAATTTAGAGGGCAGGAACATTAAGTTCAAATTCATCTGCAAAGGAATGAGAAAGAGAACTGGAGAGAATATGTTTGCAAAGAAGGTAAGAAGATGATGGCAACGACTTTGAGTTTGCTGTAGATATATCTGACAGATTACTGAATAGTATTAAATTTTAAAAATAATCTTTCTGGTTAACGTTGCCAAAGCAACACTCTGAAGGGATGCATTGGGAGAGGAGTTGAGTCCATAACATCATTAAGAAAAACATAAAGAGAGAGCTTTTGTGCAAATCTCACCTGAAATTTTCTTTCAAAGTTATAAAAAAAATTAACATTTTAAAAACAAAGCTCAAAAAAAACAACAAAAAGAAATTAGCTTTTCCTTACAGTAGTGAGCTTATTGGTTGATTTATATCTGCCATTGTTAATTACATCTGTCTCCCAGGAACAGGACCATTGAGATGGATATCTTCTTCAAGACATCCTGGGGCTAACAATACACAAGACATACATTTATCTATCAGAGCATTCATCAGCATATTTTCTTAAGAAAATGAAAAGACACATTTCCTGGAGCATTATGAACCTCCATGGGCTAAACAAATCCTGGTAGAAGAATAACCAAAGCTAAATTACCCATCAAATATCATGATCACTCTTTGTGCAGTAACTTTAATGCCAAAACAATATTGTTTCTGGTTTATACGTATTGTTAGAAATTTCAACACTGTCTGAAATAGACGGAGCCAGTAAATCACAGAGATGTAATGAGTAAAAGACATTACCCTGGCTTTAATGAATCCCACCACAGCCTTTAGAAAAGTTCATGATATTGAGTTGTTTTGCCACTATTAGTTACACAGCTAATGAAAACTTGTTCACTACTGAAGTTTGAGTTGGAAAAAAAGCAGAGCCTGCCACATTTGGGCATATTCTGCATATCTATTTCTTTGTGGTCTTCATTAATGTAGGTTTTTAGACTCCATCGGAACTCTCAAGTAAGGAGAAAATCCTAAGCCATCGCTTGGGCCTTCAATATTCTCAGAGTGTCCTCAACCCTTTCCTAGCCATGCCTCAGTAGCATGGATGTAGAGGATAGCTGTTGGAGAAAGTTCTACCATCTTCATCAGACGAAATTTCAATTTTGTCCATGTTTTTCTCCATTGACTACATCTAGCCACTCTAAACCAAGGGACCATATAGGTAAAGGATTCTTAGTGTTATATTCTTTACTCTATTGCATTTATGCATTTCATTTATTTTAGTTATGTTTCCTGGATATAAACTAGATAAAGTTTTCCCACTCAATATCACACATTGTTAATTATATTGCCATCAAAATTTTCATTTATAAAAAAAAATTGAGACATTCTACACCAACTGTATTCTGACTTCCTCATTTTGTGTTTTATACAATAGTGTGGAACATAGGCTGTGACCATATCCTCAGTTCATTGAAATACCTTGGTCTTGTTGACTTCATTGCATATGAATACTATACCTGTGATCTTCAACTGTTCCTCCAATGGGATGAATGTTTAATGTAATGAGATAATTCTTTTTCTAAGACTCAGAGCAACAAATATGACAGAAAAAGGTAAAATTGATCCACAATTTACGTTTATTTCCTTTAAACAATATCCAGATAAAAAGTCAATCACTTGCACACTTTTTTTTTTTTTTGTTATCTACTTAATTTCCTTTTATTCATTTTCCTGAGAGCTTTCCCAAAGGACTAGGTATTTAGACACTGCTGATATTTTTCATTTTTGATAATGGAAAAATCAATAGGTTTTCTTCACCCCTTTTGCAACAAATTTTGTACAAGTAAATTTGTAGTAAATACCATCAAATAGAGAAATAAGGAGTTTTATCTTTTCAGAAATTCACATTTGTACTCTATTTTTGCTAAAATATTACACAAAAATATATTTTCTCACTAACTAATAGTATGGGCTGTATTAAAAAAAAAAAAGGAATAGTGGTTTGCTTTGTGAAAGAAAATTTTAAAAATATAGGCGTCTAAGCTAAATCTTCATATCTTTATATAAAGCATACATTTTTCAGTTCCATAAAACTGAGAGGAGAGGAACTACCAAGGGTGGAAGACTTTCTGAGACCAGGAATATGAACGAAAAATAACACTTTTATTTTTACCCTACTGTCTTTTGTGAGGAGACCCTACAGTTATAAACTCTGTTTTCATTGTGTATTTATGGTAACAGATTTGTTGTTGGATTTGCACTTCTCACACCTGTGTAATAGTCATTCATTTTAAATCTAGGTCAAACATCACAATAGTCTGAATTCTTCTATTAAAGTGCCAATGCATTTGTATAGCAGCATCACAGCAATCCAGCCTGTTGTACAGAATCATACAAAAAAGACTTTCATGCAATTCAATATCTATGGGGTGACGACCCAGGATGATTGTTGTAGCCCTGGCAAGGCCACCCAGTATTAGCATCTTAGAATCCCTAAAAATGCCTGACATTTAGGCCTACGCATGAAATTAAGTTTCTACTACTTCACAGGCATGAATGAAAAACTCTATCACTCCTGCACCTGCTTAAACATCTCACATTCACTAATTCCTTATTATTATTCTGATATCAAGCTACAACATGCTTTGTGTAAAATTTTCATTCCAAAACTCTCAAACAATTATTGAGCTTGAGGAAGCCACGTTTCTCAAATACATTATTCTGCTAACTTCAAAGCTAAGAGATCCATCTTGACCCAAAGACCACTGAAATCAATGTCACAAATCTTGCTGAGTACAGGGAATATTGTGCAAAGCTTTCCTAGACAGTGTTCCTTAAATGCTTCTGGCTCATTTACCATCCTTGGAGGAAATTGTGAGGATGGATGAGGCACCAAGGTGATGTGCCAGCCCTATTATAAATGTAGCTGTAAAGTCTTGAGAGTGGTTGCTAGATGATCCATTTTCAGCCTTGAAAGCCTGTTAAGACAAAGAAAAGCAAAAGAGGTCCCCCAACTTTTAGACCAAAGGCCAGGGAAAAGAATTAAACTAATTCTTTGAAAAATCTATGAATTATGGCAATCTATGAGTTTTTCTATTTATATATTAATGCATTAGCATTACATACTGGATGCAATTCCAATAATTATACAGAGACACCTGAAGACAGTTGTTTTTAGCACTTAAATCAGGAAGAGAGCAGAGTTATTGCAAATACATTTAAATCAGAGCATCTGTAAAAAGCTGAAGAAATATCACACATAGCGCTTCTCTTTTCAGAGAAAACAATTCAAAATATTAAAGCTAAAAATCAGTCTTGATATTAAATGCATGCTAAGGAATGAAAGAATACAAACAGCTAATAGATTAAAAGTGGAAAGAAATAGTACACAAAGTTCACATAAATAAAAACAAGAAAATAATTAAAGAAATTATGAAATATAAATTCCTGCACCTATGCAGCTAAGAAAAATCAAGACAGCCATTGCTGAATTTCTTTGAGTATTAAATAGTGTGCAATTAGGAAAGAAACAAAAAGATGAAGAAATTGCATTTTAATGACTTTCTATGTTAATAAATTATATATATGACAGCTTCAGTAACTGTGGAGCTCAGACACATGGGAAAATGAAAGGCAATGATAGGAGTGAAGCTGTGATGCCCTCGTTATGAGCAGTGATTTTGCATATTGCCATGAGTGTGTGGGAAAGTTATACATTCATTTTCTTAAGTAGAGCATTTTTAAAAATGTGACAGTGATTTTGTTTTAAAGTCAAGTGTAACAAAAAAGATTGAAAATTCTCTCTGGATTATCTTCCTTAATAAGTGGAGCCTTACATATTTTCAGCAGAGGAACACAAGATTCCAGGAGCACATAGAAGGGAGGTTTTCATAATGCCTTACTTCAGGCACCACAGTTCAGCACTCACAGTAGCATGATAGGCTTCCTAGATTCCCTGTGTAATTAACGAAGATAGATGGGCTCCTCCAAGGGGTAATTCAGAGCAAGAACCTAACCAAGGTGACCTGAATTGCTCTCCCTGGGAGCATCTCTGTCTGACTACAGAAGAAGTTCAGGCCATTTCCCAGTCAGCTTCTCTGGATCACTAAGGTGCCTCAAGCGAAAGTCCTTGAATACCTCCTCGTGCCCACCCTAGATGACCAGACACTGGGCTGGAGGACTCAGAGCAGCATCCTGCACCTGCTGGCAAATACACAGACAGGAGCTAGAGGGAGAGGCTGGAAGGGGGTTGGAGCAAAACTTCCTGCAGATTACCAAGCAAATTCCCAAACTAAATTCTGTTTTCTTTGGATCTTATCTTTATCTAGGAAGAAACAAACCAAAGAGATTAACTGAGGGTTGCCTCCTCTTTGTAAGGGGACAAGGGGAGAGGGACTGTGTTGAAAGGCACATGGTAAATATAGGGATGACTGGAATTCCTGTAGATGAATGGTGTCTGGGGGCTCATTGTGTTGTCAGCTTGCTGCAAACCATCTGTGAAAGACAGGTTCCTACAAGAATTTTTCCCTTGATGCCTTAAATTAAATCTACTTCCCAGAAAAAGGTCTCAGAGACAGCAGAATTTATTTCTGTGCCCATTGAAAGCCCATGGTTCTCATACTTGTAACCAAGAGTGAGGACATAAAATTTGCTAAACAAACTCAAATTAGGTGCATTCTCTGAAACTGTTAGCAGTTCCAGTAGCTATCTTTGTACTGTGTTTAACTTAAAGTATCTTTAAATGCAAGTGAAGACATCCTAAAAGGACCTGGGGATTTTCTTCCCTGGGAAATATTTAGAACTTATTTGCCAAGTGCTGCAATCAGCAGCATTTTCTTTGCTAGTATATTGCTATGAAACACGGGCATAAACCAGCTCTGTCAGGGATGATGGAGCATTCTCTAGAGAGGGCATAAAACAGAAAAATGTGCTCAAATCTCATCCACCATTCCCTTCCAGTTCAGCTGCAGAAGCTCTCTAGAGCGCTGTAGGCCACTTCTCTGCTGCTACTTCGACGGCAGTGCCAAGCTCAAATCCAGCTTTGCCAGCTAAGCAGCTTGAGGCAGTTACATCTGCATTGCCTTAGCCCATCTCTGGCTCTCATTAGCTGTGCCCCCTCTGTGCTTCACTTGGAGTAACTTGACCTCTCCAGCTATGCTACAGTCCATGTCCTCTATCTGTCTGACAGGCTCTCCTAGCAGATATATGGTCCAGTCTGACTTGTCCCAGGAGCCTTGTCTGCTGCAGCCTATTAGAATGAACACAAAATCTGCAGCTTAGGAAGCCTGATATTTGCTGAAATGTGGAGCAGGTCCACAATAGTAATTTTAAGCACCTGATTGTTTCTCTGCTTTGAATGACACATTGAGAGTTGCAAGTCTCTTCGCTCTTTCTCTGTTTTGCCATCAACAACCACTGTAGTGTCCCTGAAAGAAAGACATCCTGCTTAACCAGTGACAGGCCTTTCAGAAAATTTCCCCATATGAACAGATTGTAGCTGGAGTCTTCTTTTAGAAGGGACCAGCCTCTGCAGCCTGATTTACTGTTCATCACTGGCAAGGCACCAGCTTTGAAAGAAAAAAGCTACTGTCAGTGTCAGAGTAACAGAAGGAGGCAATCAGTCATGTGCTCTTCCTACACAGGGAATGTCAAATGCATTGTCATTTGTTCAGTGTGGCCTGAGGGTGGCTGCATCCCTGAGAAATACTCGAGAAAGTGCATTGAAGTAACTCAAAGTGATCCTGACCATTTGGCAGCTTTGTGGACATTCACTAAAAATCTCTTCCTACTTACAGATTCAGTGAAATCTCCTGATCTCCATTCTTGATCCATGGAAAAAGTCTGGCTTGAAGGCTCAGAAGGACACACGTTTTTGACTACCATCTTCAGAACATTATTCAGTATGAATTTCCTATCTGACCGTCCTGCACCAACCTTGGGGCACAAAGTAGATGCTGACTCTCAGGCTCCAGCACTCAGCTATGTTTCTCTCACTAAAGGTGTCTTTTGAGGATCCAGGTCTTCCTCGATGTCTCAACAAATAAAGACTGCTGAAACACATCTAGAGTGAGATAGGTTGGGCTCTTAAGATAGGATTCCTGTGTTTCCAACTTTGGAAGACCTGTATCCTCCCCATCTTTATCCTGACCAGCTCTGGGAAGATGTTTCTTTCTTACCCTCAAGATTTTTAGCAACTGTGCCCAACAGTTTTCTTTAGCGCCCAACAAAGCTGTCCAGTTCTATAAAGCTTGAGTGGTCCCTGGCAAACAAAAGATCTCTAAAGGTGGCAGAAGCTGAATTAGCTGAGCAGAGCAGCAGGAGATGCAAGGACAGTGGCATTAAGCAGGACTGCAGGGATTTGTTTGGAGGAGAAACAGCCTGGCAAGGTACCAGTCACATCTGTACTGCTGCTGAAGAGGAGATGACTCAGAAATCTAAAGAACTTTCCAAGGGGAGCAGCTTCTTCATGCTAGAGTGAAAGAGTTAATATGACACATGACTTCATATTTAAGCTACATAGGTATGCCATAATGTCACTGCATATGTATGCCAATAAGTTTCTTTCTGGGCTGCCGCCTCAAGAGGCCTACTTGTAACTTCAATTTTGAAATGTCAGAGTAAAACACTCCTTCACTTTGACTGTCTATTGACTAAGGTGATCATTCTTTAGGATGACACATCTTTAGCTTACCTATTGAAATATAAACCCTATTCAAACATATCTGTTAAAATATAAGCTCTTCATAGCGAGAACTGTCTACGTTTTATTTCTTCTTCTCTACTGTTTTTCTCTGCATTTTACCCAATGCAAATGAGACAGAATAATTATATATAATTGTGGTAGGCTAGCTTTTGCAAAGAGCCAAATACACACCCAGCTGCTCACTCAATCCTCCTTCTTGGGGGGGGAGCAGAGGGAGAAAAAAGGATAAGAAAACTCACAGGCCACGATAAAGACAGGAATATCACTTACCAATTATCTTAATGGGCCAAACAGACTCCATATGTGAAAAATTCATTCGATTTCTTGCCAATTTCAATTAGGTCCATTGTGGTGCCAGGTATTGCTGTGCCTGTCACAGGGTAGCCCATAACCTCTTCCCACAGAGGTCATCCTTCAGTCCCTCTGGTACCAAAACCTTGCCAGGTAACCCCATAAAACTCATACAATATTACTATAATAATAATTAACAGCACAACTTGCATGTTAAATTGAATGCAATCCGTTTTGATATACCTGCCTAGGGTTTTAATTGGCATCATCTGCTGATCTAAGAATATCTTCATCTGGTCCCTGTGCTATCTTTTGGTTTGCATCACAGATTGGTCTCAAAGCACATTGTATTCCTTTTGCATGAAGGAATTTGGAGGACCTGGAATATGGTCTTTAGCAGCAAAACAAACACACTCCATCTGCAAAAGGGAATTTAGTCTATGCAGACAGTCCAGAGCTGGTCTGAAGTAAAAATGTCCTGAAATACATATAGTGCAGGAATCAGATCCCCAGCACCAACTTCCTTGCCCTTCACATCTGTTCTTACTAGCTAACAGTATTTGAAAATGTAAGCACAGCCAATTTGTATCCTAAATGGAATTATTTTATTTACACTCAGTTCTAACCTTTTTTTAAATTAGCTTTTCCATTATCACAGTATTTTCAGGCAGTTATTTCCCTCTCTCTCTTATATAAACTGAACAGCCTTTATGAATTTACTCGAGTCACACTGGAGGAAATTTAAACAAGTCACTTGTCCTTTGTTTATTATATATGTCATTGTCACCACTGTGTCCACCAGATATATGCATAGAAGGTTAGGAAATAGAAGTACTAGGGAATCTGTAATACAGCTGAAATGATGTTTCCTAGTCAATACTGTAGGAAAGAGACAGACACTGCTAAGGAAGGAGATTTCCTTCTGCTCTAGAAATGCACCAAAAGTCCCGATTCACCTTTCCCTAAAATTGTAGCATAGTGTAACATTTAAGGAATTATGTTCTCATTATGCTCCACATGTCTGTACAAGAGGCATCCACAGTCCATGGAAGAGACTAAATTAGTTTGCTGAGTAGATGAGTGTTTATAACACAAAAGCACCTGGAGTTCTCAACTAATTAAATCTATTGTGTTATGCACGGTATGAATTCACTGTAGAACACAGTTCTTATCCTAAATTCCTTAAAGGAAGATTCTGAAGAATCTTTTCTCATGTCTTAATTTCTCTTCCACACAAACTGGAAGGATAGAAGTAAGACAAAATTAAAAACTAAATTTTGAAACTTTGACCCTGTGCCTTCTCTAATGAAAGAAAAGAAAAGAAAAGAAAAGAAAAGAAAAGAAAAGAAAAGAAAAGAAAAGAAAAGAAAAGAAAAGAAAAGAAAAGAAAAAAGAGAAAAGAGAAAAGAGAAAAACTATCAATTCTGTCAGCAATGCTTTGAATTCTGTTTCCCAGTACTAATACTGTAGTCATCAACTCAGAGCAGGGTATTTCATAATGAGGAAAATGTTTTGAATACTTTGTAGACAGAGATTTCCTAAGAAGACTTTTCAAAGGCTTTTTCATGTGGAATACTCTTTAGCTTTCACAATAAAAAGAAATTTATGTTGCAGAAGTATGTTAATGAATTTCAAAGATACATCACCATTGGACAAAACTGTTTAGCAATGTCAAAAAAGGATGGGAACTAGACGTGAGATACAGAGAAGGCCTTATTTTTTTTCATATAGTGACAGGTTTTGTTCAAAGGATACCCTTGAAAGCACTGCTGCTGCTCTCAGAGAAGCAAGCAAACAAGCTGAAACCAAAACAAGTTGCCAACAGGAAAAGAAAGTTAAGTAGATGAATGTGTAATGAAATATATGGCAAGAACTACCTGACTATCTAAAGATGAAGAAAGATTCACAGCTGCAGATTCTGACAAATCTAGTCAAAACAAATTCAAATCATCAATGTCTGTAATGGACTGGTTGTTAGCCTTGAATAAGACTCTTTATTTTACCAGCTTCTGTTTCACATTTAAAGTTATTTATAAAATCTGGTGTATTCTGACACTTTCCCCACACCAAACCAGTAACCTGCTTTCCCTGCAGCCCTTATTATAAGCTCACTCCTCTACCAGGGTTTTGGCAGCCCAGGGCTCCCAGAAAGGCCAAGAGCCTTTCAGAAGGAGTGTAGAAAGGGCAGGTGGATCACTTTCAGCACGGCTCCTGGCTGCTGATGCCACCAGGAAATCTTGTGAATGCTGAGCAATTTTCCAGTTCTCAGAGTACAGGATTTTCTTCACAGTCAAGAGATTTTCTCTTGGTGGTGCTTCCCAGGCTGAAGACAGAGAAATGGTCCAACTTTTTGTTGGGAAGTGATGCAAGAAAGGCTTCTCACATTTTAAGTCAGCTTAGTTTTAGGTAAAAGCAAAAGAAGGGCAAAACAGTCATCCATGTCTACTGCATAGTATGGAACACCATTTTCATAGAAACTTCTTAAAGATTACACCATTCTCATGAGAAATTTGACTCCAAAGTTAAATAAAATTCTAATTTTAAAAGGTGTTTAATGTCTTACTAAGACAGGCAGGCTTTCCTGGCCTATGGTTTTGAGCAACATGGCACTTAGTGACTTCCATTAATCTCCACTCCTGCGGTATCCCAATTAAACTCAATACATAGGCAAAAACTGAAAAAAATATTATTTCTCTCTTTGCAGACACCTTCTCTTTAAATGTATAATTAAAGCTTTCTTTGTTTTGTTTGTTTGTTTAGCAAAAGGGCTACAGCACACCTCTATCTGCTCCCCTTCCTCTCATAGCAAACATTTTGCCATTTCTTAAGTCAAAACAAAAAACAGAGATAGCTGTACCACAATCTCAAAGACAGGTCCTATAATTTCCCACTTGTATGGATGATTTATATCCAGATCTGTACATTCAAAGCAGTTGGTGAGATCTGGTGAACTTAAGTGCAAAAACAGAGGCCTGGACCAGTAAGTTTTTCACAACACACACACATTGCTGAAAACAAGTAGGGAAGATTGGATGTCATGTGGAATATTTACAGGATATGAATATGAGAATCTGAGAAGAGTCATTAGCACACTCCACATATTAATTACTCCACCAGGTAGCTCAATGCAATGCAGTTGATTTCAGAGTTATGACAGCTGCAGAGTCAGCCCTGCAGGTTGGCTTACCAACTCAGGGCGAATGATCACCTTCTCAGAAATGCAATAATGCTTTCAGGCAGATATACTAATCATCAAGAGAACATGGACATTTTCTCCTTTAGTTAAGGATATGCAAGGCCTGGGAGCTTTCTGAAGCAAGGATATGGCAGGGTGAACAGCAGAGCCTGTGCAAGGGAAAGCAGGACACTGGTAGCTCCATGGCATTCACATTTTACGTTAGCTTGCAGCAACAAAACCAGCTTTCAGTCAGTGTAAAGGTTTGAGCAGACTGCTCAGAATTGTATCTTCATGCTATCCACTGCATTTGTCAGCAATGTGTCCAAGATCTTTGCTGTTTTGGGTGTAAGTGGAAACACAATGATGGACTAGGGGAACAAACCAGGGGAACTAGTGGAAACAAATGGCACTAGGACAGCATGTATATGGCATATTAGAGCTTTATTCTGATGTACTTACTCATCTTCTATCTTTGGAATATTACTGGAAAAAGCAAGACAGTGGTGATACATACCAAGGTATCATAGCAGCACAGGAATAGAGTTTACTGCAGGTTGCAGATTTATGATTGTGGAAAGGCAGGAGAACAAATGTGCATCCCTCACACAACTAACAGAGCAGAAATGCAGGCCTTAGCCAAAACTTGAATGCAAGACCAAGTAGGTCAGCCAGTACAGCATAATGAGCACAGCATATGCTGATATTTTCTGCATTCATCAGAGGTGGAAGATGCCATTTGACTACCAAATACATCTAGGGAAACAAGAAAGGATTCAGATTAAAAAAAAATGAAGGGCAAAATTGAGTGATGTTCTATTACTTATCACTGTTTCTTTGCTTTGCACTGTTTCTTCTGCATCTTGGTATTCCCTTATGTTTTTCCTTTATGTACCATAACAAATAGTCCATGTGCTTCAAAATGTTTAAATTTTCTTATCTTTATGTTTTATTTTGTCATCTAAAGTTAAGAGGAAGCAATAAAGTATCAATAATGCATATAATTTTTGAATTATGAAAATAGATATGTTAGAAAATTGGCAAAATCACAGCTTCAGGAGAAAAAAACAAAACTAAAACATTCAGAAATACAAAACCACTGAAGCTGGGAGAATTTACTTTGATTTCACAGCTATCTAGATTCTGTAAGACATCATCTTCATTCCAAAATCAATTAATCACTAGTGCCTGGTGTAGCACTGTTACTCTTATGTGGTTCTAAGTGACTTTTCCTTACTAAAAATGCCTCTACATCCCCTCTAAGTCATGTGTGTACACTCAAAGATGGATGGGAATGCATCCTATGACATTGTTATATGGAATTTAGAGCTCTTATTGGTGAAATGTATGAATTATGATGTTTGCAGCTATAACAGAGAATGGAAAATGTATGACTAAAAAGGAAAATTAATTAAAGGCTCCTAAAAACTTATTACAAATAAGTTGCAACATACTGTATTCCATCTTATTTTGAAAATGTGACCAGGAAGCAGAATGCATAAGGGACTGGTCATTTGAGACTGGACAGTATTTTCTCTGAGGAAAAGAAATGTCAGCATTTTGCACACACTTTTGGGATGTGTGTATCATTATCTACTTTTGCCCAAATAATGTAATACCCAGGACCTGAGAAGCATGTATGTGGCCTTCAGCCCAATCTCCTAGAAAACCAAACCTAACCAAACCAAACCAAACCAAACCAAACCAAACCAAACCAAACCTAATCAAGACAAAACAAAATCAACAGCTTCTTCCTTTCTGGAAGAACAGCAGCAGCCGTCAAGACAGATTTTTGGCAAAATAATCAAAATGCCAAAAATTTAGATAGGTTATATTGACATTCTGGTATTTTTAAAGAATTTATTTCAGACATGACGATAGACTCTAGGTTAGCTTTGGAAATATCTAAGCTTCTGACTGAGTCTGCCTGAGTAACTACAAGGAGAGGAAATATCAAGAGTACACACACTTGAAAGTACTGTGCAGATGACCATGGAGACTCTCATGCATCTGATGAGTTAATTGCTACTAGTTAAGCACTTTTCCTTTGTCACTTTTCCTGAATGGTAAGGGTCAACAAGTGTAAAATACTAATATCTCCTGAAACTTGTGTCATCATCAGTGGCAGCTAAAGAGCATGTCAACTATTGATTATCAGAATGAAAGTTTCCTACACATCTTTCATATAGATACAGCTAACAATTCAATGAAACAGATGCAAAATGCCGGATTTTATCAAATGTTTAGTGAAAGTTAGAAAATTTGCTAAGGAAACCATTATCATAATTATTTTAACTAATAAAAATATTGTTATCTACATTACAATATTTTAGAGTACCCCATGAATTGCTGGCATACTGGTGGAAATAAGTAGTTATATACCAGATGATACTCCTGCTACCTGATGTGGCTCTTAGAGTTAACAACATGCCACCAGATCACATGGGATGAAAACATACAGGTGTAGTTTTGACAGCATTGGTCGCAAAACTCAAAATGGGCTGTACACACACTTTTTCTCCACTTGAAGACGTTGGTGAAGCTCTGAGGTTTTGTTAGAAGCATAAAAAACAGTTTTGTTTTTCTTTCTGTAGTTGTGAAAGCAGCAATCTCAATCCAATTCCGCTGGTGAAATTATTATAAAAAACCCAACAACAACAAACTAAAAGACTTGGGTCTGCAAAGAAAATCATCCACTTTGTTAAAACTGCATTTCCAAATGTTCTCAGTTTATTGCCTCTCTATTTCTCTTACAGAGGGATGAATGAAACACACAAGTACTGATGATTGGCTGGACTTGTTTGCAACAGCTGCAGGAGGAGTTGCCAAATCTGGTTTCATATAAGATAGCCTAAGTGGCTGATAAGCATTAAAATTCATTTCCATTCTTTAGCACGCATAAAAGTACACTCTTGCTGTAAAAAATATGACAAAATCCTTAAATGCTGTATGCTTTTCTTGGTCACCGTGTTTCATGCTGCAGCAAGAGCTTAATCAGAAAATGTTACCTCCTTTGTGGCTCCCTTGACCTTACTGTCAGATTTTTCCATGAACAATTGCTTACATTTTTTTCTCATAACATGGTCTTAGAATCCTTCAAAAGCTCTGTGGCAAATGCATCTAAATGTGCACAGTAGTGGAATAATACCTGATTTTGAAAACAATCTTCTATAGAAATCCCTTGCAGAATTAAAACTGAAAAAAAATGAACAGAAAACCCACCTCAAGCTAAATGCTCTGCTAAGAGGAAGACTGTATTGCAGCTGTTATTTCCATGTTTTATTCACAATTTCTTTTCTCCTTTTAGCCGGCTATTCTTTCTTTAGCTTAGAAACCTCTACTATTGAAAGATGGCCATTTCTGTGTTTGAAACCAAGGGCCAAACAGCAGCACATAACCCTTTGGCAGGAAGCCCATGAGCTGCAGTCTATTAAAACATACAAGCTAGACCCATAATTCTTTGTTCTTGCTCTACAAAAAGGGAGGAATCACAGGCTGTGCAACACTTTGTGTGACAGAGCCTTCTCCCACCTATGTGCCAAAACACTCAGCTGTTCTTTTCCCACATGCTTCAGGGTAGATAATATTCTGGGGTCATTAAGAGCAAGCAAACTTGTGAGGTGGGAAAGTTGTCTGAGAACCCCTCATACCCTATCCTCATTCTTTTACTGCATTTTTCATTGTAGTAGTTGAACAGTTCTCAATACTGTATGAAAAGATGTGTTGAACTTTTTTTTTCTCTCCTTTCTAGTGTATAGAGAGCAGGCTGGATTTTCCTTTGAACATGATGTGTACATACACCTACATCCACCCACGTGTATGGTATCAGAGAAGATAAAATCAAGGAAATGTGCTCCGCACTTAAAGTAGAAGTTAAGCTGCAAAGGCTTTACTTCTTGTAAAGGCCTTTGCAGCCCCCTTCAAAAGAAAAAATCTTTACTGTAGAAAATTTCTTTCTTCTACAGGAAAGAAATCTGTTGAGTAGATCTGTTAACCAGGTTGAGTAGCCTGGTTAACTCCTTCAGTACCTTAGTTCTTCAGTTAGGCAATCCAAACATAAGGTTTGAGTATTTTGGATGAGAGAAGGACTGGGTATAATCTGGTTTTCTGTAGGTTGCTGTCATGGGAGGCAGAAGTAAAAACCTTTGTGTCTGAGCTTCTGAGAAGAGCTACGTGTTTCCTATGCTCTGGGCTTCCTGCCTGGGTACACTGGAGTCATTCTGTTTTCCACTTCTACCTACTAAAATGCCATTAATTCAGAGATAATTCTGTTTTGCCTGTTTATCACCAGCTCCCTGGATACTTCCATAAGTGTTGTACTGCTGTTGCTAGGGAGATAATCCATTGCTGCTGTTTAGTCACCTTCCGCTGTCATAAGTGACTTTAGAGCTAAATAGTTCACCTGGACATAGGACTGGGGTCACAAGGAATGGGCCCTCCTGGCAGAGCAAGCGGTAATCAAGAAAAATAATACTGTCCGTAAACCTTTTTTTTTAATTTTTTTTATTTTTTTCTCCCAAAAAGATGGTGAATTCTTTGGGAAATCAGTGTAGAGATTGAAAAAAAAAATGGAAATTTTTAAAGAGTGTCTGAGTCATTTAACAACTTTTAAACTAAATTTAACCTTTACTGGCATTTGAAAGTACTAAGGCAATGAATTATTTTTTTGGATGGGTAGAATCCTTTCTATGCATCAAATTATTATTCAGACTGATTTTCTATTAAGACACTCTTGCAAAATGAATTTCTAATTTTATTTTAAAATCTATTCAGTTTTGAATGAGTCACTCAGTGGCTACACATAAGGGAATCTTGCAGTTTAAATAATATTTAAGACTTGAAATGAAACCATGGTTTATGTCTGAATAGTGAGCTATATTTACCTTGATTTATAACTGTCAAGAAAGAAAAGGCGAAAGGCAAAGGCAAGGCAGGGCAAGTAAAAGGAAAAGGTAAAGGTGGAAAGGAGGAAGGTGGAAGGTNGAAAGGAAAGGAAAGGAAAGGAAAGGAAAGGAAAGGAAAGGAAAGGAAAGGAAAGGAAAGGAAAGGAAAGGAAAGGAAAGGACCTTTTTTTATCCACACAGCAGATATTATTTACCCTTTATTTCTAAATCTACAGATTGACTCTCAGAACTAAACAGGAAATCCAGAATTCAGGAATGACAAGATAGGAGAGGATAGAAACACATTCTGCTTCCCACAAGCAACATAATTTATGCTTTTGCGAACCCATTTAACAAGTTTAGCTATAGGGTGAATGCCACTCTCAGTGTTAGACAGCAAATCTAGATCTCTGTCTCATTTAGACAGGCAAAACGAGGTGACCTGAAACAAACAAATTTTCTCCAGACCAGACAACTTAATTTCAATAATCTGACAGAAATATATTTATACAGTGTAGTGACTTACAAGAATTCAATGTGCATCATGAATAGAAGGTAAGTAGAAATATGATAAATCTCAAGGCATAGTTATTATTTTGGTCAATTTTGAAGTGTTTTCCTGTTACCTTTTTTGTAATTCTGGGAATGAACGAGTTCAAGCCCGTTTTACAACCTAAAAATGAGGGTTTATTAATTTCATTATTTGTAATCTCATCATAATTTTCTGCTCTCGTTGCTGTCCTAAGACAAAGTGTAGCAGAATATAACATTCACTGTAGAAATGCTGTTATATTAAGTAAAATTTTTGCTCTGCTAGGTGGAGGACAGGATCCTTCATGGTACTGAGAATATTGCCCAAAGATTGTTAAACTGATGTATTTTATCCACAGTTTTGGTGTTTTAGGAAAAGTTCAGAGGGATCAGCATTTACCCAGCAAGTAAGATGTTTAGGAGTTTAACATATCTGGCATTGCTTTAAAGATATTTCAGTCCCTAGAAAGCAATATTCATATTACTTTCCTCTCTCTATTGATCTGAGGTTAAACTCCATTAACAGCAATAGGAATAGCTACAGAAATGTCTGCTATTCTGCTTTACTTAGGGTGCCCTTGCACTGATATTTAATCTTAGTCAGCCAAATGAGATAAGGAAAAATTTTATATGGAAGACACTTGTGACAATTACTCCACAATGAGATTAAAGTAAAACAGATGACACATTTTTTTTCCCAGCAAAGCATGATGCCATGTTTTGTGATAATCCATTTTGCCTCAGAATACAGTCAGCAAAAGGTTCCCTTTTCACAAGCAAAAGTATGCTTAGAAAGAATTAATTTTTTAATCTCCTTCCACTGTTTCCATATAGACTGACAGAAAGAAGCCTATTCGATGATTTTTTAAACAAAAAAATAATTAAGCAGGAGGGGAAATCTATCTATATTTTTAATGCCTAGTCTGAGAAATCCAGTTAGATAAAGTCAGCATTTAAAGCTTACGAAAGCTTGTACGTGAGACATCAAGAATATATTTCCTGAGAGACATGTCAGTTAACTGTAATGATTATATTATTTTTATAGAGTGAGGAAAAACTGTGAAAAGACAACATCTCACTAAGCATGACAAAGCTTAAGAGGTCTGTGTAGTAGTGCTACACTGCAACCAAGAAGAGGTTAATTCCCATTAAACACAAATGATGGAACCTTATTGCCTGCTGGTAACTCTAGTCCTGTTAATAAGATGCTGGGATTGTTTCTTAGCTGTTTGATTTTATCCGCTGTAACAAAGTATGTGTACATAACAGGCTGGAAGAATGATTTACCTTATTTCTCTGTGTTTTGCCAGAATGGGACAAATACAGAGGAATTAGCTGAAGGAAGAGAAAGAAATGTCTGCTATGTAAGTCCTAAAGGATATTTTTTTCTGATTAAAAAGAAACAAAGACTGAGAAATACTGGCAGGGGAAGATGTATTTAAGTAATGTGTTTAATTTCTGTTTCCCCAGCTTGAATGACTGTGCATTTTAAATGCTGTTAGGAGGTCCATCAATGTGACACTGGAGTTCAGTGTAATGAGTAAAAGCTTCCAGCACTGTCTCCATGAGTGACCTCTTTTATCACCTTAGGCAAGGTCTCACCTCCCATCATTTATCCAGCCAATTAATAAACCATACAGGCCAGGGACCGTCTCTCATTCTGTGTGCCTGCACTGAGGGGCCCTGTCTCTGTGGCAGGAAATATATATTACTGGAATACAAATGTCAGTGATTCAATTTAAAAAAAGTTGAATAGGCAAAGGGAAAAACTTACCTGACATGACTGTGAGTAGATTATTGAAATGTTTATTTGCAAGAAGGCACTTTACATCAGTTAATCCAGTTAGAAAATTTGGATTGAATTTAGCACATAGTACTAGCTGATTATTGAAAAGAAAAAAAAATATGCTGACTTTTTAAAGTAGTGGGAACATTTAATTTTCTGAGAAACCTCTCAGGAGAACTTGCATGTCACTCACATGTCAAGGAGGAATTAGTTCTTTTCACTAGCTTTTGAATTCATAATGGACATGGGATGCCCCAATTCAAGTATATACATATCCATTTCTAAATTTACAGCAACCAAAACCCTTGTCTTGTATGAAGTAACAGGAAGTACCACCCTTAAGGGAATTAGGACCAACGTTTCTCAATTTCTATACGCGTGCTTATTTTAAAAGCCCAAAAATAAAATGAGAAGTAGTTTTTGTGGAAATAAATATGTTTCTTATCAATGTATCATTCAAAATTTATTAATTTTAAAAAGTCAAGCTATCCATTTTTATTTGTTTATTTTTGCTACTGTTTTTCAACAGGGAGACTAGGAAATCCCATGAAAAATTTTTTTCCCAATTTTTTTCAACATATGCAAAAATTTAAAAAAATTACAGAAAGAATCTTTGAATTTGTGATCAATTTAATTGCAAATGAAAGACTTACAGTTGTGTGATTTCTGTTATTTTAGTGGATATCGTGCTGGTTTACACATTTTTACGTATTTTGTAAAATAGTGATGGCAACAACTTCTACTGACTTCACTTTCTGTTTTAAAATTAACTGTATTAGAAGCTTTCCCCGATCACCCCAATTTATTTAATTTTGGTTCATATCATGGAAAGGTGTTAGATTAATTTTTGATGAAACTGTACCTGAAGCATGGTCACTTCTGCTAGTAATCGATCCATGGAATCACACTAAAGCAATTCCCAAACTAAATGCCAAAGCACGCATGGCATGGATATTGTGTTCTCAGCACTGGCTCTTTTCTGATCCTAGTGTGTAGCAGGATTTGTCACTGTAAACATAGGCATAGATCATCATGACAAATTAAAAAACCTAAATAATGAGATTTTATTATTGTTGACACTGTTATAGATGTCTGTAGGAAGGCTACTGCGGAAAACTATGAAACATGAAGATCCACTGCCATATGTAGTGCTAATCACAAGTGCAATAGTGCTACAATTACAATAGTGCACTTGCAGTATTAACTTCAACAAAATATTTGCAATCACAGAGCTAAAAAAACAAAGTAAAATTAAAATCATTAATCCCTGCATAGGTTTTAAGACTTTCTGTGACATTTTCATAAACACAAATTGAAATGAAGACTGTACTGACTTATAGTGTCTATCACAGTTCTTTTGTATCTGCTAAATCTATAAGTAGTTTATGAAAGATTTGCAGCTCTTACTTCATAGTCCTTAATGAAGTTGCAATTTTGGGTTTGGATTCATAACATGAAAGATGAATAAAAAATTAGAAGTTTGTTCTATTAGACATCAGTAGGAGTGCGTGGCTAGCTAATTCAATTCAAAGACTTTGACCTATTGGTACTCTCTCTGCTAGACTGGGAGAGGAAACCTATCAAGCACAAAATAGTAGCTTCAAACATATTGCTAAAATTGTAGACACTGTAGGATAGGTGCCGAACTGAATGTTTGCTCTTAATCCCAAGAAAGTAATCAGCTGAGCATCTTTGAGACTCTCCTTTCCACATCTCAATGGATGAAAATAATCTCCCTTTAAAATGCCAATAGTCCCACCCTCCCCTGTCTTCAGTTTTATGAATCCTTTATATCTCTACAAAGTGAACACAATGCTTAAACTTGTCATGACTCATTTGTGCTGCTTTAGTAGCAGAAATGCCATAAAGATTCCCCTTTTTCCAGTATATTACAGAAGTTTTGGTGTTCCTCAATCCATGCATTTGAAAGTTTCCTGTTCTAATAAAAAGTTTAACTCTGTAAAACCTTTAAAAATTATGGATCTATCCTCATAGTTTAAGGGGCATCTGAGTTATATAATCTCTTATGTTGTTTGGGCTTTTGGGTCCCTCGTCTGTTCCCAGCCATGCATATGAAAGTAGCAAGGAGCAAGAGACTGTAAAGCAATACATATTCTACCTATTAGACAAAGTCCCCATTTGAAGGGGCATACTGACATAATGCCCACATTGTGACTATCAGTGTATGATGTCATGTTAGACTATGTTATCGAGACACATCATTTTTAACATCTTTAATCGTGCAACATCACAGCAAAAGCTGTGTGAAATCACTTAGCAGTTGTCTGTAATTAGCTAAAAGGCACAGGTGAGTACACAGAAGAATAACTACTTGTTCTTTTTTAACATCTGGTAATTAAGTGGAGAAAAGTGGTGGTTTCTTGTGGGAAAATATTTTACCCATTAATCTTAACCACAATAATGCAGTCACAGCATTTGGATCAAATTGCAGGAAGGATAAAAAGAACTGGCAGCATTGTATTTCACACATCAATATCAAATCTGCATTTATTTTTCTTCATCGTGTTCTTCTGCATCATGATGGCTTTCATAAATGGAGAGAATAGGGTTACAAAGAGAGAATGTATTGTAAGGACATGCAGTAAAAGCATATTCAGACTGTAAGAGAGAGAAAATGAACTGGCACTCATAATCATATTAGGACCCACATATGAAATTTCACTCTTCCACTTTTTCTGTTTGTTTCAGCTGTGCCTCATTTTACTTAAAATTCAAACTCTTAGCCTAAAGAGTTCTCATATGATTTTGTTCTTTATATAAAAAGAAATTGTAGGAAAATAAATACAGTATATATGTGTGTAGACTGGCTTTTACTGCTATAACAGGCAGTTAGGTGGTAAAAGACTGAAATTAAGATAGTTGCATCAGCATGACGCTGACATAATATAGAGGAAATCAAACCTGTTCCAGATTCATTTTAATGCACAATATGAAAAAGAGAGACAAGAATAAAGTAATGTTTATGGCTTTCTGGTATAACCAGCACCTCCTACTGCATATAACTTCATTTGAACAAATGCATATGATTTATTCAGATACAGTACCTACATCTTTTTAGCAAATTCTTTTACATTAATTTCATTTGAATGTAGACATCTGCTGAGAAACCATAAAGTATCAATTAAGCTTTCTCCATGTGTCATTTAACTGAAGTGTTTTCATCATGGACATGACCATTGCCTAATTCAGGATCAATTTGTATGCAAACCAAACCAATTTTTAAGTATTTGGAATCAATCACTTGAATATTGAAAGCTCCCTATATTTGAAATATTGAAGTTACCCATTCAGTGAACTACATTCATGCTGTGCACTGAATAAGGCAGGAGTCTTGTGAAAAAATGCCATATGATTATGTAATTAATTCCAATACAGATGTGTAAAAGGAGCACTGGTAATCTTCATTGTAGCTTTTCCTTACCCTGAGCAGCTGGTTTTACAATCTTACCTTTCATGTAGCTAAGCAGTGCTGCTGGTTTAATAAAATTGCCTAGGGCTTTTTTAATTTTTTTTTTTTTAATGAGCAAAATAATAACTAAAACATTTACTAAAATATGTGGATGCATATTGTCTTCCATATTTATTAGCAACAAGATTTATGCTGCAACAA
This sequence comes from Rhabdornis inornatus, assembly GCA_013397075.1. Taxonomy (NCBI): domain Eukaryota; kingdom Metazoa; phylum Chordata; class Aves; order Passeriformes; family Rhabdornithidae; genus Rhabdornis; species Rhabdornis inornatus. The sequence continues at coordinate 293,403 of VWZS01006705.1, forward strand.
ATTAGAAAACTTAATTCTTCTATATGAGTCTCTCTAGTAGATGTTTTTTTCCAGTGGAAAGGAACATCTCCTGTGACCATTTTGATTTTCCAAGTGACATGTGCAGACCTCTGTGACTTGAACTAAAGTACTTGCAAGTCATCCCTTGGCTGTGTGTCCCTATGGAAGAGGTGGTGGAGAGAGAGAGCACAGCCCTGTGTGACACAAGCATGAGGTCCCCCAGCTCTCGCTCCCATTGATATGTTACCTCTATAAACAGGACAGACAGTTGTGCTCCCATCCTCTGACCTGGCCTAGAAGCCACATCATCCTAAGTACAGGGTTATCCTATGGGCAATATATCCTTTGGCTTTAGAGCTTTTGCACTAAACCTGGCTTCACACAAAACCAGCATACAGCTGTCTGCACTTGCCATAGGCACAGGGTTCCCACACTTTCCTCTCTGCTATGTGAATTATACCTTGCTGATGCTTTTCATAGCACCTTGTGACAGTAAAAGAAAACAGAGCTGAGCATTCACTCTAATGTTCAGAGAAGGAAAATGATGTAATAATTATAAGCTTCTCTATTATTCTCTACAATTGCCTTTTGATTTAGTCTCCTTTTCCTTTGCAGCTGAATTCCTGTCGTTTTTTACTCCTGCTCTTATCCTGACATCATGCCTTCCCATACCTGACTCTCCATTGCTTTCCCTTCACCCCTGTCTTGTCTTTTATTCCTACTAAATGTCCAAGTATGCTTTTCAGAAGCTTATGACTGATCTTTGGAGCAAAGTTTCACAGAAACCTTTCTCTGCCAAGATTTCAATCTAATAAACCAGGCATTGAAAGCCAAGAGGGAGCTATGCACTGAAAGAAAACATCTGGCTGGCTGGCTTGCAGGGCTCCCTCATCCTGTCCTTTCAACCTCCTTCTCATTCAATGGCCACATCCCAGGCAGCATTTTCAGAGGAATCATCAGCACTTTTGCTAGAAAGGGAAAAAAGACATACAGTTGCAATATACAGGCAATGCTGCAAAGATCTGCAGTTGTTTCTTTCAGTTTTTCTTTTTTTTTGGCAGCATTTATTCTTCACTGTTTTCTCTTGTGCAGAGTGAGCTTCTGGGAAGTTGCAGAAGCATTCTTCAAAATAGACAGGAGAGAAATACTGAGAGAAAATATTTCTGGTCAGTCTGGCTGCTAATCTTCTGCTAACCTTCTGCCCCGACTGTGGGTAAGCAGGGGAAGAAATAAATGAATAATCTTTATGCTTAATACCTGAAGCATTAAGCTGCATGTTTTAAATTAAACAATTACTCAGCAGTGTGTTCAACTATGTTCCTACTGGTGAGGACTTGCTTAAGTTCCATGAATCTTAAGCTTGAGTTGAGCTGAAAGAACAGGTATTTTATTGGAATGGCATTTGAACCAGAATAATTTTCTGGTTGATATAGTATAACATCACATTTTGAAAGAGATTAATATTTGACCAAATGGTTTTAGCAGGTTTTGCAAAGCTAGGCTCTAAGTGCTTCCTGTCAAGCTCCACAGAAACAAAGATTGGACCTTTTCCCATGGAAAATCACTTCTCCAAAAAACAACTTTTGGATGAGAAAAAAACATTTTTCTGTGACTCACATGTGTTTGAGTTTATAAAAATAAACCAGAAATTACCACAGAGTATTGGAGTATTTCCAACCTCATATCTACATGGTCACTGCATCAGACTGCACTCAGATTATGATAGTTGCATTCAGGAATGAAGAGGTGCTCCAGCTCCCCTTGCATTTTCACACAAGCAGCTTGCTGGCATGATGGGTAGGTCCAGATCTGCTCCTCTTTCCTTAGCAAGTAACTATGGTGAGCTGCAGAGCAGCTTGGCCCTAGGCTGACATCTTGGGAGACACAACTTTCGGGGTGACCACTCCTATGTTTCTGAAGCAGGTCAGCAAACTGCTGGGTTCAAGACTGAAGCGCATTGTCAAATTTTATATTCTCTCCCTCTGTCAAGAGAATAAAAGCACTTATTTAATGGATCATTCAGAGTTCAGAGACCATGTAAGATGCCTCTTCCATATTTTTGTCTATAGAGTAAGTGTAGCTTCTGTAATAAAAGTTGTGGAACATGCAATATTGATGAACAACCATTTTTTCTTTATCTCAAGAAAGTACATCTATTTTTAAAGGAAGTCTATGTCTATCTGCTGTTCCTAAGAGAATGAGTCTGGAGTTCTACTGTTTTACTGCTTTATCTTCTAAAATAATTATATGATAGGCCAAAAACATATTTTAAAATTTGAGAAATTTAATTTTTTCATTTTTTAGAAAACATTTGATACCAAGTCACACTGAAACAAAATATACCTGATTCATCAAGAGGTTTAGCCAACAAGAGCCCTTAAAAGCTCCCTTTTAAAGCAGTCTTTCTTAAACTTTTAAAATTAATTAGTTTTTAAAATAAAAAGTACATTTTCTCTTTGAAAGTTTTCAAATAATATTGAAGTTGCTTGAAACAGAATTAAAAGTTTAATTTCAAGCTGAAATTCTCATAAAATCACTAATATTTTCTCCTCCCAGCTGAGCTCTTCTTGACAGTTTAGTAGAAAGCTCTGATTAAATATGTTCAGAAGCAGTTTATCTCCACTTCCACTGAACTGGTAGAAATTCTGCAAAGAACTTCAGTGGGAAACAATCTCATTTTAAAGAAAATTTTTAATCTGAAAGTTTTAATTTTAACTCTATCCTGGTAGATATCCAACAAATCAAAAAATTTGAGGTGAGTGAGATTTTTTTTTCCCCCAGGCCAAAAGAATAAGCTTTGATTTTCATGTGTAAATTTTGGTAATTTTCATTTTGCTGTGTTTCAATGAATGCAGGGAATTTACCCTAATGCCATGGTTAAGTGTGTATAGGAAGATGTTTCTCTAAAGCATATATCACCTTAGTTCTTTGGGATAAAAGGCAACAGCTCATAAGAAAGTACCATCCAGAAAATTGCTGTTGTTATGAATAAACATTAAAATCCATTAAAATTTTATTTTCCATATTCATATTTTCCTCTGTGATCCTTTATATGGATTAAAAAGTATATAAATGTTCTTTTCTATAAAAAAAATTGTACAGAAGTCCTGTAACCTCATTAAATGTGTTTTATTTTATATGACTAAAGATTTGGACAGTGCAGAAACACCTTGTCCTAGTGATGTCAAAATATATGCTCACACTTCGGGCCAGTGCCTGCAGTGATACAATGGATGCAGAAGATTCAGTGGACTGGGTAGTGATGGTAACAAGAAAGGCCATAGAGCATCACAGGAGAGTGCATTAGAGCCAGCCAGAGACACATCCAGCCTGCTATGCAAGAGGAAGTAGGACATGGAAAACCCAGAATAGTAGAGGCCATTGTGTCCCTCCAACAGGTAACCAGACACTAAAATTAACACTGACACAAAATTAAATATGTCATGTTACCACAAGGTTTATTTTATTATTTAAAAAAAAAAATATATATATAAAACTTCTATATGAATGAATTATTTTTTCAAGTTTTTTTTTTCATTCTAACCAATACTTCTTCAGTGATTTGCTAGATGTTTCTTTTTGTTTTTTCTCTCTTTTTTTTTTGTCTTGAGAAAGCATAGAAAACAAATGGTGAAATATCTAAGCAACTAAATATTCGTTGCTTAGTAATACCAACCTAAGATACTCTGGATGACCTCTGCATCTTCTAATTTGTTTCAGTTTAAATATATTTAATTTTTTTTAGCCATTTTTCCTTCTTACCAATAATTTTTTATATAGAAATTACAGCAATGGGGCCTTCTTAATTGGGCCACATAATTTAGACACTGGAAATTTAGAAGTCCAAAATTAGGTGGTGCATCTAACAAGTCTCATTCTGGATAAAATAAGTAACAAGTGTTACTCAACTGTAACTCTTTGTCTTCCTGCATCTTACACTAAAAAACAAATAGGCATCAAAGTCAAAATTACACTTTGAATACAGTAAGACCGGCNTTATTTTATTATTTAAAAAAAAAAATATATATATAAAACTTCTATATGAATGAATTATTTTTTCAAGTTTTTTTTTTCATTCTAACCAATACTTCTTCAGTGATTTGCTAGATGTTTCTTTTTGTTTTTTCTCTCTTTTTTTTTTGTCTTGAGAAAGCATAGAAAACAAATGGTGAAATATCTAAGCAACTAAATATTCGTTGCTTAGTAATACCAACCTAAGATACTCTGGATGACCTCTGCATCTTCTAATTTGTTTCAGTTTAAATATATTTAATTTTTTTTAGCCATTTTTCCTTCTTACCAATAATTTTTTATATAGAAATTACAGCAATGGGGCCTTCTTAATTGGGCCACATAATTTAGACACTGGAAATTTAGAAGTCCAAAATTAGGTGGTGCATCTAACAAGTCTCATTCTGGATAAAATAAGTAACAAGTGTTACTCAACTGTAACTCTTTGTCTTCCTGCATCTTACACTAAAAAACAAATAGGCATCAAAGTCAAAATTACACTTTGAATACAGTAAGACCGGCAAAAATAGAAGCTGTGTAAAAGCAGACAAGGGTCTTACTAAGAGGTTCAAGGAAGGAAAGTAAAAAAGAATGTAGCATAATAGGATTAAGAGGGAAAAGCTGATTTCCAAAAGAAAGGAAAGAACTGAAATTCGGAATTAAAGGCTGCAATCATGCATTCAGTGTAAATTAGGAATAACATTTCTGAAGTTTCTGGAGTGGGATAAATGTGAGGGAAGCAAAGACCTAATCATTGAAACAGCCAAACAACTGAAAGAGGTTGGGGGTTTTTTGCAATTATGAAAAACCATATTAAACTAAGACCAAAAATATTAAAAAAACCCAAAAACCCTAGAGGTATTGAGAGTTGAAGATATTTTATTAATTGTCCCCATTAATTTCATGTGTCTGAGGAATGTACCATGTGAGCTTGTGATTATAATTTGAGGAGGATCACACCCATTATCACTGTTCTTACCCTCTCTGCTTTTTTACCCCTTGAAGGAAACTTTAGTCTAATAACCTGATACCTGGAACTGATTTTAGTGGCCACAAAATCAAAACAAGTTTGTAATCAATGACATAACTTCAAGTGCAGCCATATTTTTCCCTCTTACTATGTTCTGAAAATAGGTGTACATATGACTGCAATTTGCTAATTAGTTGTGGGAGTTCCTTATTCCTGGGAGCAGGATAGAGGCACTTGGGTTGTGCACATTAATGTGAATAACATACTGAGTGTCTCCTGTATGAATTCAAGCACAACCCTAGAATGCAGTTGGGATAAGAGTCCCTCAGGTGTCTCTTTACGAGGTGCCTGTTGTGGGTACTCCATCACCAGTATCACCTCAAAGTGTTGTAGGCCCGCTGCTGTTATCAGCAGCACAGCATCCACCAGCCTCTGAAGAAGCACTTATAGAAAATGTGCAATCAGCATTAACTTCGCCTACACATGGCAGGGGAAGTTGTTGCATGAAGCATGAGATTGTTCCATACTCCAACCTATGCTGCTCTGAAAAAAGACAGCTTTTTTACATAATCAGCTGTAAGCACTGGTGAAAGGGTTTTTCCCCCTCCCAGGCATTTGCAAACTGAGCTCCCCTCTCTACTCTTAGTGAATAGTCAGTCCACTTCAAGAGAAATAATTTACAGTTTTCTCTTCCGACTGTGGATGCTGAGCTTGAGGGCATCAAAGACCTAGGTTCCCTGTGAGAACCACAGAAAGACAAGGAACACTGCCAGGGGAAATTCAAGCTACTGCATCTGTGACCTAATTTCCAGTAGTGCTTAACTCTCTAGATTAAATAGGGCTGGGTGCAACTACATGCTGAGTCTGGTGCTTTTGCTGGGTGGGATATATGGATGCCCAGTCATTTACACATTCTTAGAAGAAATTTGGGAATTAATTGGAAAACTAGAGTCCAGTTTCATTTCGTAGTTATTTAGTGTTAACCACCTTATGGTCCCATTATATTTCACAGCATGTGAAAGTCCTTGGAATCTCAGAGGAAGGAAATGCTGTGCTCCTTGTAGAGCTGCATCTGCTATTGCATTAACACAACATTCTGTGAAGACTTTTTCTTTTTCTTTTTCTTTTTCTTTTTCTTTTTCTTTTTCTTTTTCTTTTTCTTTTTCTTTTTCTTTTTCTTTTTCTTTTTCTTTTTCTTTTTCTTTTTCTTTTTCTTTTTCTTTTTCTTTTTCTTTTTCTTTTTCTTTTTCTTTTTCTTTTTCTTTTTCTTTTTCTTTTTCTTTTTCTTTTTCTTTTTCTTTTTCTTTTTCTTTTTCTTTTTCTTCTTTCTTTTTTTTTCTTATTTTCTTTTATAGAATAAAAGGCAGGCTTATTCAGTGCAATACATGATGTTACAGCATGGCATCTTGACTTTTCAATCATCCTTTAATACTGTAATTTGCTTGCCTTGAGTTATACCTAAAATCTATAAAAATGTAAATCTTGAGGTTTTTCTCAGATATTTGATGATGAGATTACTGCAGTGATAACCTTGTAATTTAAACACAGTCAGGTGGGGAAAGAGGTGGAGAGAGAGCAGTCTTCAACAGTTGTGATGCCCTCTTTGTATGTGTACACAGACATTAAATCATAATCCCCACATTTAGTTTAATCTATCATGTATATATTGTCCTATGTAATCAAATCTTTCAAATCTAATTAAACAAACATCACATTTCTAGGGATATTATTTCTTACTAGTTGAAGAAGCTTCTGAAATAGACCTAGAGTCTGTGTATATAAACTTACAAGATTGTACAAAACATGGCATAATTTAGGGAGGCTTAGCTTTTTGCAGCTTCCTTGATTGTTCAGCTCTCCTGAGCTGTTTGGAAGTTTTGCACCTCTTTGAAACTCTCGAGGCAAATATGTAAAATGGAATTTTTAATGTAATTTTCTGGTTCCAAATATTCCTAATTGTTAAATCTATAGAGATACAAAGTTTCTTTCTTGCCTTCTGTTTGTTTGGGGGTTTTTTTTGTCTTGTTTTGCTTTGTTTATTGGAAGCATTTTTCTATCTATTTTTTGGTTTTGTAAATCCCCTTAAGTGTAGCATGGAGGCCCTTTGGTACTTAGTTTATGCATATAAAATCATTTCCCAGTGGCCAGTTGGATGCAAATTATGGAAATGCACAGCTGATTTATACTCCGCATACCTCCCAGTCCCTCCTGCAACACCCAGAATATCTTAGCTAAGCCTGCCATTCTGTCCGGAAACACCAAATTTCACCATTGCTTTCAGTGGAAATAGAATCAGCCTCACAATCAGAACCAAAAGCAACTACCCTGCACTGTAACCAAACAATGATTTTCTAAATCTTAAGCTTGAATAACTACCAATGAATAAATTTATGTTTAATATCAGTGTAACTCCATTGACATATATAAATTCAAGCATAGAAGGTGGACCTTGGAAAAGTTTTCAGTAAGCTTGCCTGCTGCCTTATGTAATGATGCACCTGGGCTGCCAGTGGCATTACTGAATGGACATAAGCTGCCACATTTTGCTGTAATGTTACACTGGTTTAGCTTGGGTCCTGTTCAATGCAATCCTGCTGTTAATCTTATTAATTATGCATTCTCTTATACATAGCTTCAAACTAATAGGTCTTCAAATGCCTTACAGGGAGGTCAGTGGCACAGTTTACAAAAGGTGATATGGGAAAGGAAGAGGAGTGAGGATAGACAGGAAGGATAGTATAGAATATAATTCCTACAAATCCCTTTCAGATGTAGTAGAGTGTGACCCTCCCAACAGTACAATGCAAAACACCAGGAGAAAAGAGAAGAGGGCCCGCATTTTACTATCCCAAGAGCAGAGTTCTGTCCTAGTTCTGGCCAGAACACAGTTAATTTTTGCAATAGTTGAGAGGGGATATTGCAGGGACCTGGAGGTTATTCTATACCATCTCACTTCATTTTCTGGTGACAGGGGAAGGGGTTCCTTCCAGTTGTTGTAGGCTGAAGCAGGGAGCATTCAGGTATTGTCAGGGGGTTTCTGTGTGAATCATTTGCCTCTTTCTTGTAACCTCTGTCATTAGTATTGTTGCTGTTACTGTGCTTTACTTATCTCATTCCTATTTCCAGTAAATTTTTCTTATCTCAACCCATGATCGTTACTTTTTCTGCCTGGAATTCTTTCCTGCACTCCACAGGGGCGGAGAGGGGAAGGGGAGGGAGTTGTGAGCAGGTGATGCATGGTTTGGAGTGGTTTTGGGGGACCACTAAATTAAAGACTAGCATTCCCAAACCACAACACCCTCTTAATAAAAAACTACCTACTTAAAAATTTTAAATTTTCTGTATTCCTTAGCATGTAACATTACCATGCGCTGTCATTGACAAATCTGTGTGCAACAAGGCAGCGAAAGAGCTTTAAATTGTAGATGGTGAACAATCACTATTTTTCATTTTGCTATATTTGACCAAAAAAGCTTTTCCATGTGAAAATGTCAGTATCTGTGTCACACAACATATTTTTAGCAGTGTCCTGTCAGTTTTCAACAAACCATGCACTCGCTCTGTCATCCATAGCTGTACGCTTCAAAGGTTTTTGAATTTTTTTTTAACTTTTAAAATTAATATTACTGTATTGCCAATAATGATACAAATGCTGGACACTTTGGTAAAACAATGAAAGGAGAGATACTCAGGGGTCACATGCAAGACTTAGCTTTCATCTGGTACCTCAATGAAAAGTCACAAAACTTTAAAATTAAGGAGAGTTGACTTGTCTGCAAAACTTCAAGTGCTGTGCTGAAAATTTACTCCCTGTTTTCAAAAATGTAAACAAAATACTCAATAGAAAATATTTCTCCTTAGATTTTATGGAAAAGATTATTTATGCTCTTGAACATCTAATGATTATTTATGCTCTTGAACATCTAATATTCTGTGGAGAGGAGTACTTTCAGAACACAAAGAAAATTGTGCTTTCATTGTTTACAGTTTTAAAGAAGCTCAATATCACAAAAGAAATGAAGCTCAGTGGGACAGAGGAATTCTCAACAGTAAAAGTTAAAAATACCCACCATTAAAAGTATTTCAGCAGCTGCGTAGTGCCTTCAAAGTTTTCTTGGCAGGTAGCTGAGGCAGACACCCTGCTATATGCCTTTGTTTACAGCTTGCCTTTCTTCTGCCCCAGAGATACCATGAAGTCATTCTCAGAGCTGGAGCTGTGTTCAGACTCCACTTGCATCTTTCAAAGGCATTTAAATTACAGTTTAATAGGGTGCCTAGTCTTTAAGCAAATATATCTGCAGTTGGCTATTTCCAGTGTCAAGGCTAAAGGGATGTAGAAAGAGCAATCCCTTGCTTTCATCATGTGAGGGGATGGGTTTAGGCCTGAACTTTTGCTGTCATAGGTGGAAAACCCAATTCATTACAACATACATCTCTGCAAAGGACATGAAGGTCAGCCAAAAGTGTCTGTAGGTAGCACTTGCCTTAAAAGAGGAGCTGGATGTCCAGCTCATACTGACTGACCATTGGAGCATCTTAGAATGAGAATGCTTTTTGCTATATTAAATATTTAAAGGTGATTAATTTTTTATCACCTCTTCCATATCTTCAGAGGCCTTCTTCTGATATAGGTACTATTACTTATGAGATTTCATAGACAGGAAATCCAGGTATGTAGGTCAAATGTGGTTTAGAGTCAAGTTCAAACTTAAAAAAACGCACAAACTTAGAAATGGTCTGGAGGGGGCAAGTGTAGGACCTGAGTGTCTAGATTTGAGAAGAGAGGAGGTTGTCATGAGTGACATTGATAGAGGGGATCTCTTTTGGCAGTTCACAAGAGAACATCTTGCAATAGCTCTTTGCCGCTGTTTATCTCTATGAAAAAGTCTACTATTTTTTAAGAAAAGGGAAATTTGATTGCACTATACTATATGAGATAGTGGATTCTCAGCTAAAAAGTCATAGGTAAACAACCACGCTTTTTGAATTATAAAGAATTACAGGAAATCTGAAAAGGCATTTCACTTCCCTAACTCCTCCCAAAGTAGTATTTCACTAATTAGGAAATGTGTTACTGCCTATTTCTTATACCACACAGTTCACAGACAATTGTTAGATGGAACATAACAAGGATTTAACTAATTGACAGTAGCTTTCATTACTCTCTAATGTCTCAAATAAGGTAATATGAGAGTGAAATAAATTTAGACTAATGTAATATCCAATTAGGATATAATCCAAGGCAGATATTTCACTTTTTGAATATTCTTTCCTTCTTTGAACCCTCCTGATGAGGTCTGCCTTGCATTTCTCAGCAGTACAGTAGATGGACAGTGATGTTTCAGAAGAAGAACAGGAGAATTTCACATGGCAAAATGAAGAGACATGCTTATTTAATTGGAACAATATGATCAACAGCCCCACAAGACTATGCTCAGATGAATAGCTCAGACCCGAACTCCTCTTTTTTCATATTTAAGATTCCTCTTCCACAATTATTCCTGTGGAACTACAGTCACAGCAAGATAAACTCAACTGACCTTGGTCTTAACTGAGTATCACTCAAAGTATGCTCAGGCAAAAAACCTCTCTTTAAATTTGAAGATTCTGTCAGTTTTCAGGCTTACATGGACAGTGAATACAAACACAGTTCAGATCTACTGACCTGTCTCATCTACATTTGTTGGAATATCAAAGAGATATCAGAGAGACATTTAAAAACTAATTTTTATAATTTGAGAAATTGGCGTGAGGTGTATCCAACTTAAAAGAAAATTAAATGACACCACCTGGACGTCAGCAGAGACGGAAAATTTATGCCAGTGCATTTTAAAGGAACACATGGCTAGACATATTTAAGCCACTAAATATTTATGTACTGCATGCTAGAAATTGTGTTAAATTCTACAGCACAGAATTTATTTCACAAAACCCATTCATGATCCATTTAGTTCTATATATTTTGGCACTACATCCGGAGCCACTATTCAAGGCTTCTTGAAATTTTAAAATCAGAACCCTTGAGATTCTACTGTACAATTTAGTCTGCTGTTATAAGAAAGAATATTAATAAAAAAGTCTCTAGTTTTGAAGAAAAGAACTTATTTCCAAAATTCAATATCTTTAATCCAATGGGACAATTGCAAATGTGGTCCCACTCTGCTCAATGGACCCAAAGGGAGTTATTCAGAGTGGTACAATCTATTTGCCTGTCTTATGCTGTCCCCTGCAGTTATTCTATTTTGCAAAGGCCATACCCAGAATTTCGTTCAATTTTCTGCCAGTAATACTTTCAATACAGTCAGTAATTAATACTTGGATTTTCCACCAGAATAAAAACTTACTTGAAACTGCAGTACAGCAAAAGGTAGCCACCCTTAAAGTCATAGTCTGTGGAAAGACTGGCAATGGAGACCACACCTGAGCTCTGACATCACAGAGTTCATTGACTCCAACACTGTCTCCTTTCTAAAGAGACAGGATGCAGAAGAGCAAATTCAGGCACAACAAAGGTTCAAATGTATATACTTGGAAAAGCAGGGGTAAACTAAGGAAAGTTTTCAGAAAAAAGTGTGGGGTAACATTGTCACTCAGCATAGTGTACTGCTTTCATGACATACACTTTCTTTTATTTTCATTGAAGGTTATATCTTACCTGCAAATTTATTTAAGAAACTAAGAGATCTCTTTGAAATGAGAAAAGAAAAACAGCACACCAGATGTGTCTATAATAAAGACAGTACTTGCATTCATTAATGATTTTTTTTGAAAAGTGAGTTTATCAACTAAGGTGCACCTTGACATTTTAGAAAAATATATGATAATTGATTTGGTCTTAATTCAAAATGTCAGCAGATTTTCTGAACATCTACTCTATTATCTTAGTGTTATGCTACCTCTCTCATACTCTCATTATTTATCTCCTCCAATTCTCTCTTCCTGATAATTTTTGAATCTCTACTTTTCTTTTTGTGTGATTTCCCACTCTTCTTCACAACAAAATCCCCTCTTTTTTCTGCAGTTCTCCACTATCTTCTGACTGCGATTTTTGCTTCTTTTTCTTAAATCTATGGATTTAATCATTCCATTCGGGCATACAAAGGGCAGACCCGCTGCTGCCCCCAGGGCATGCGATATGGCTTGGGGAGTGTTCTACTTAAAACTGTTGTGTTCAACTTCCTGCAGCTCAGCATTAAAAACTGAACCTCATTTAATACTGATGGTTGAGAAAAGGCAAGGAAAGGAAACTGTTCTCAGACTTCTTGTATTTACAAGTTGAAGTGTAACAGAAAACTGTTTTAGTGATGATACTATCATAAGTGTTATGAAATTTTAGCCTTAATGGGTCCATTATACTTAAAGAGACACAGAACTAATTAATAGGACTATTAATGGCACTATTATTTGCACTGTGATATTTTAAGGTTGGTTACTTTTCTAGTCATTATCTTATTCTATATGACGAGAATGTCTGAAAGCAAGCTTAATAAAAGAAGAGCACTTTGTTGTTCATTAATTCTTTCTTCATTTTTAAAGTTTTTTATAGCTGCATTTTCTTTATAACATGATTATAAAAAAATACAATCTTATTGGTGATGCTGATTCTTCCAGTTAAAAGTTATTAACTATTGCTTATGCAGTCATACTTCAGAGTAAATCCTGCAGAATTACCTGTGAGTGATTTCTTCTATAGGGATAATTCCTGAGCTATCCAACAGCACTATTTATGTAGGATGCTCTTAGGTGGCGTCCTGTTGATAACTAGAAAAAGTAGTAAAAAAATTGTAGCTTCAGAAGAACTTGTGAAAGATACATGTTTTCCCAGTTTTTATTGGTTGGACTAAGAAAAGATGTTACTTTTGGCTTCCAGGCTGATTGTGCTAACAAGGTTTGTTTAATTTTTATTACATTTTGTAGGTCTTTTACAGAAAACTCTTTCTAGGAGCTAGATTTCTATGTAAAACTTAGGCTCAACTTCACAATGCCTCTCTTCTTTCTGGGGAAGGAAGATGCCCACAGGAGCAGCATTTCTGTTCTGTGTAAAATGCTGGGTGGTCTTGAACTGTAGGACACACTAAGGCTCTACTGCTGGAAAGCAAAATACGAAGTAAGTAACTGGAAAATGCTGAGGAGGAGCTTGTATTTCACCCATCAAATATGGTTCAGTCCAAGCAAAACATCACTGTACTCCACCACACACCTGAAAATAACATGCACTTTCCATTGCCATGTAATTCCCACCAGGACAGCTTTCAACCATGATGGCTGTGACTGCACCAGATTCTAGACACATCAATGGAATTGTGATGATGCAATGCTAGTATTCTTCAAGTTTTTCAAGTGCAATTGATGAAATGATGGTTCAATGAAAGAACTTTCCAGTTCATCTGAATAAACAAGTGTGCTAAAAATACAGCGTGTGGCACCATCCAGATTTCCTGTTGAAGTTGCTTTGCATCCCAGTACAATTGGTTCACAACACAAAAAGTAAGATTGAGAGTATGACAAGGTCCAGAAAAGTGAAAGCAGGCAAATTGTAGCCCAGTAAAATGTAATTTTTCTAATATTTCCTATAGACCACGAGTTTTTTGTTGGTCTGACAAGAGCAGGTTCTCTAGATCTGTCTAGGCTTCTTTTATTCAGATGTGATGTCAGTTTATCTGGCAATCAGATAACTACTGTTCAAATTTATTTTAGTTTAGCTTTAATTTGTAGTCATAACAAGTGTTTACTCTATTGAATGACTAGAAAAATATGGTATGGAAGAGCAAAGACACAGAGTGGTACTAAAAGGTCCAGCACTGGAAACACAAATCCCAATTGCCAAAGGACACGACAGGAATGCAAATTGGAAGTGTTCAGGTAAAAACATATTTTTAGAGATAAAAAAGAGAATAAATAAACATAATATTTGAAAAACAGTAAAAAGAAAGGGCATGTAGATGGACCAAGTTAACAGAATGCATAGAAATCAACCAAAGCAGACCCAAGGCTGAGGAGGAGCCATATAAATCTTGGAAAAGAGGAGAAAGAAGCCTCAACCCTAATGTCACTTTCTTCCCAGTGGAGACCTCAGAATGTTCACTTAACCTTCCCCCACAATTCTCTTTGCTTTATAAAAAACACTCAGTCTTGGGATGCAAAGGAACTTTGGAAAGGTGAGTTTATCACAAAAGAAACAGGGATAGATTTCTTTGCTTTAAAATAACTTCAGTATTAAAGTTTCTATATGTTGATTCGGAACATAAGTGGATATTATTATACCCAGAGTAATAAATTTGCAGTATTAAGTCTGTCTGACTGCTGAGGAGCACTGCTGAAGGATGTTACAGTGGAACTTTTGGATGTTGTCATTTATGGCTAAGGGAATTCCTTCTGGTTTTCACATCATCCATTATCCATGTTAAGAGAACAGGGAAAACCACTGGGATCTTCACTTAACCTCATTCTGTGTGCTGCTACTTCTGATGGCCAATGGCATTCAAATACATCTGAATGTTTTAAGAGGTGAAAAATATTGATGAAATGAAGAATTTGAATGAAACTGAAAATGGAAAATGCATGTGCTCAGTACCTTGGGGAAAAAAAAAACAAATCAAAACAAAATAAAAAAATCTACACAAAAACAAATAAATCCCAGATATATTTCTTTGTCCTGACTGATAAAAAAATTACTACTTAAAATGTAAACTGAAGATGTTTGACTCTCAAAAGGTTATACTTGTAGCTTACATGCTACAAGTACATTCCATCACTATAAGAAACACACTGATTTAAAACTTTATTGTCAGAAAGAAATAGCAATTTGAGAATAATAAAACATAGCTAAATCTTGTATTGGAAGATTGTCATAGTCATGGTACTCTCAGCAGCAGTATACAGTGGAAGATTACAGCTTTTGAAAACCTTATAACCCTTCTGCCTCAAATGCATAACTAAAATCAAGAACGGGAGAAAACAGATGCCGTAAAGCACAACTATTATGCATCTGCACTACAAAACTCTGCCAAGCATGAAAGGAGAACTCAACAACACACAGGGTACAGTGTATGGACATTGTGCTCTGTGCAGGCAATGCTTTTGTGATTAAAACAGGATATCTTGTACGGACACAGTACTCTTTTGCCACTTGCCTCTAGTCTGTTGCTATTCTCGTCTCTAGTTTAGATGAGTCTGTACTGGAAAAAGTACATGCTGGAAAAAGTGATTATATTTCACTGAAATTATATGTGACAATATCTGAAAGTGCCTTCTGGAGATTAAAGGTAGTGCATAGATTAAGAAGTAAATTTTTAAAAATGTACTTCTTATCCATCTGGAGTTAAAATATTTACAAGATGCATCTGAGCATCTGAGCTTCTGAGCTTCTATTTTTTTTTTAATAGGGAGGCTTTACATGGAATAATAGTCAATATTTATTAATAGATAAAGAAATAGGTTCAGACTTGAAAAGATGTTCAGTGTCCTTGATATGAAGATAGTTATCTAGTGGTGTTTTTAAAGGTCTACATGCTGCAGCCTTTTCTATAAAATCTTCCTCCTTCAGATGTCAGAAAAGTAAACACTATTTTAAAAAGTGAATTTAGGCAAGTGTGCAATCCTTCAGACATGATTCTAATGCAAGATCGAATGGGGATTGTTAGTATATAGTAGGTAGTTCACATTATTTCTTGGTAATCCTATTTCATAGTTTAAAATGTTAAAATGTTCATTATGATGATAAGATCAAAATTATTACAGGCACAAGAATGAAGGTATTGCAGAATGGTCAGCAATTATTAGAATAGCAATTGGCAAGCACTTGAAGAAGAAGGAGGAACCATTTGTAAAGGTTATCCTAATATCTCTTTTTTGACAGTTCCACACATTGATATAATTCACTCCTATAGTGGTACTTAGTTGTGAAATAGGTATGTAGCAGAAAACAGATTCATAGAAAAAGAAATCTTGACTGAGTACTATTTAGTCATACTGTTTGGAATAATTGCTAAACCTGAATGTTACTAACAGTAGGGATATAGAGGCTCTGGTTCCAATATGTAGAAAAGGCATTGTTCTGAATAAAAAACCCTGGAAAATACAACACTGTAAAGGTCCTGTGTGCTGGGCAAGAACTTCTGATACAGGAGTCTATATGAAAACAAAGGTAAGATCTAAAGTAAAACAGTAAGGGAGAACAGTTAAGTGGCCCTTCTGTATTCAAACCATGGCTATATTTTGGAGCATCAAATAAAATGCCTTTGCAATATATGTTAATGACTAATCCTCTGCAGTGCCTCTTCGCCACATTTTTCCTTGTGTTATCATATCAGCTGTAGGTGGTTCTCAGACCCTTGGAAACAGTATCTCTTGTTCAAACTCTGAAACATTTAGAATCTCAAGCACTGACGTACTCATGCATCAATCAATATAAATTAAAATTCACAAATATGTGACTCTTAGAGAGGTCTCAAAAATGTATCTTGTCATGGTAGAGATCCCTAGCAATACTAAGCATAGTATATCCTTTCAAAAAATTTTCCCTACAAGCAAAGGAAAATACAGATTTCAAAAGTTACTTTAAGGTCAAAATTCCACTATGTGTTAAAAGGAGCTCATTCTTTATCTTGTAATGACCTCAGTAGGCCCATTTGATATAGACCAAACGGTCAAAATGAAATCTTTAATTTTTTTGACATTCATGCAGACCTTCTCAGCTTAGATTTAGCTGTTTCATTATTTTCCTTTTTTAAGCAAATTATCGCAAATACTATGTAATATGCATTTTGTTTTGCGGTCTTTGTCTGTTATTCTCAGCATTTACCATGCTGCCATGGTTTCCCAAGCAGTGTCTTGATTTAATAACATGCATTATACTTTTCAAACAGCTTCACTTAGTGTTTGAATATAGTTCACTGTTTGGTGACCAAAATGAAAGACAAATATATATTATTAAATGTTAAGTGAATTGCAAGTGTCTATTTAACACCTGTTACTTTCCCACGCGGGGTTCTAACATCAGACAGTTGATATTTCTGTTGTGAGACACATCTTTTTGTCTCTCCACCTTTTCAAGTACAGATAACTTTACATCATACGCCTGAAAAAAGTTATCCACACAAATTAGTAACAAAATATCATACACAGAATTTTCATCAGACCATGAGATAGGCATTCCCTTGGAAAAAAAAGTCTTTGTTCTGTCTACCACTGTCTCTTTCAACACTGTGTATTTCCTAGTGCTGACGCATTTCTGTCAATGCTCATTTGGCATATATCATATTGTTCACACTTCACATTGGAGTTTTACCCTTTCCAAATCTGACTGGACTTCGCTGACACTGTTGAATTATGATTAGTCTCAAGAGCATTATCCAATATAGATGTGATTGAAATTCTCTAATCCCACACAGCAGCTAGCAAGGCTTTCTTGGAGTCTGAGCATTTCTCATCATTCACACATTCAGTTTTTTACTGCTATTACCTTTAACTCATTTCTTATTCCTGTGACTGCTTTTGCACTCAGTATTATGAGCTTGGCCATTTTACACACAGACAAATTCTCCCTTTATGCCAAAAGGTTAAACAATAATTACATAACTTAATTTTCACTTCACAGCTTTCAATCTGTTAAAAATATATTTCCCTTCCCTTCCCTTTCTCCTTGATGGTCTTCTAACAAGCCCTCACAGCATGTTTTCCCTGCATCCTTTATCCAAAGGAAATGGCAACTCATCCTTCTACTATGACTTTACTGACGACTCCGCATTCAAGTATCATCCAGGGCTGTATACATTTTAGCAAAACATGTATGTAAGACTGACTCCTTCAATACATCACAAGAGTATGAAACAGCATGGAAATCAAGGGTCAGTTTTTACTGACATATGGTATCAAAAAAAGGCATTAAACTAACAAATGCTGTGTGCAGACCCGGTCTTAAATCTTTCAGTTATTTTGAGGGTATGAAGGGGAAATCCAAACATAAAATATTTCTTCAATATCTTGATAAATAAAACACTCATCAGATATGTGGGGGCTGTGTATGTAAAATGAATTACCTTAAAAACTTTGTTCCTTTCCTGAAAATCCCCAGCAAAACCATAAGTAGTTCCCCAACTGGATGAGCTACTTTTCATCAAATGAATCATTATAAAAAGATTGATTTTGGGGGAAGAAGAAATGCTTCTTGTCTATAATTTTTGAACAGAAAAGTGGCAAAGCACCTCTGCTGTAGAATTGCCTATATTTTCATCAAAGATTCCAGGTGGACATCTACTCTACTGCATTTCCTGAGAGTAAATTAGTGTTAGGATATTTCTGATTAGAAAGTATACAAACCAGACACACTTCTGAATTTATTTAGCTAATATTTAATGACTATGATAAAGAGAGTCAAATATGTTGAAGAGCTGGATAAGAGAGACTGGAATTACATAGAGAAAGAGAAGGATTTTGAGCAGTATCCTCAGAAAAACAGGTTGGATTTCAAGAAGGCAAATGGCAAGGTCTTATGCTATGGACCGAAAGCAAGGGGATGGACTGTGTTAAGACACACCAGATATTTGAACAAAAGATAATGTTGTCAAAATGACCATGAGAAACTGTCCATGAAAGTATTTAAGATGAATATTAGCGGGTTTTCAGCCCTCAGAAGGACATGTTAGAGAAGCTTTCCAATAGGAATAATGTGGGTGAAAAAACGAGCTGGTTTCAAACTTGATCATTTTGGGAAATGGATTATATGCCTGGCTGCCAGCAGTAGCAGCAGGTGGAACTGAGGAACCAAATGTTTCCTTTCAATTTATGCTCCACAGAGTAAATCTGGCTCAAACAACTGGCATTTTTACTCAGCAAAGTGAACGAAAGGAAACCTAGTTCCTAAGAGGGACTTGGAATTAAAACAGTTTTGTTATGGAAAAGACGTGGAAAACAAAGATATGGAAGGATTTTAATAATATCATCTAGGAAAGAAATGTAATAAACACTTAAGCAAGTTTTGTCTTGCTTAACTTAGAAGTCTTAAATTTATGTCCTTGAATCTGTTTCAGGTAACTTTTTGACCAAGGTACAGAAAGTGCTAGAAAGGGATTTATTTGACCTATCTTAAAAGTCTGTTTTAGCACAGATTCCAATTTTAACGACCTTTTTAGGTACTAGCTTGTCATTCCCACAATTTTATTTAGAAGCTATCTTTTTCTCTTCTTAGACAAGCATATAATTTAAGGTAAATTTTATTTAGGCAATAGCAAAAGTATCTCCTTGCTGCCAGGTCATTTTATTTTTAAGTCAATGACAATGGAACTATTATGTACCAGCTGATGAGAGCTTAATTTGTTTAAGTATAGAAGAGGCTTTATTAGCAGTAATATGTTAGTATTACTGTGGCCTTCTACTCGTAGCTCTTACATATGCATTAGACAATTTCACCTAATCTAAGAAAATGTAAACTAATCTAGCTAGATGCATAAGTATGGACCTCATTTTCCTTTCATGGAGACAAGAGATCTCACAAAAGTTTCATTATGTGGGAAAAAATAGGTTATATTTCTTTTATGAAATATAAACTAATATGCAATAAAATTACCCATAAATCCCGGATTTGCCATTATAACAATGAAAATCACGATTTAAAAAAACCAAACCTTATGATTGTTTCACTAGTAAGAAGGAAACCATGTATTCTCATGCTGATTTGGCATTGGTAAAATATTTTTCTTAAAAATAAATGCAAATGAG
Organism: Rhabdornis inornatus; assembly: GCA_013397075.1. Taxonomy (NCBI): domain Eukaryota; kingdom Metazoa; phylum Chordata; class Aves; order Passeriformes; family Rhabdornithidae; genus Rhabdornis; species Rhabdornis inornatus. The sequence goes on from VWZS01006705.1 coordinate 313,102, forward strand.
AAAAATTTAAAGTACAGAAAGGTGTGAAATGGTTATTCTGCTACCCTTGGGTATGGTGGTACATCTGTTATATCAGATTAGGAACACATTAATTTATAAATGGGCAGAGTACTCCACTGAATAGTCATGTCAGATTATAAACTTGTGAACTGGTGATGAACTAATTTAAGTACATAGCTTTTCTCTTTGCTTCAGTGACAGAATCCAGTTAACAGCACCAAATATACAGCCAGTGCTTAATGCAATTGATAAAAAATGCCTTTAAAATTCAAAATATCCATTTACCTTAATGTACGTGAGCTCTGTACTTAGTAAAAGCACAACTTAACAAAGAAAATAAGAAATCATCCCGGTATTTCTTCTTTTTAAAGACTTTCTCATCAAGCAGATGTGAATTTCAACAGAATAAAATAAAGGCAGAGGAGGAAGNAAGGGAGGAAAAGACAGAAGACTAGATAGGCCTGTTGGAGAAAAATACTATTAGCTGACTGAAAGAAAACCAAATTCCTGACAGTGTCTGCAGTATTCCAGCCTTAACATACTGAAAGCCTGTTTATTAGCAAAAGTAACTTGCTTAATTGGCCAAGGTAAGCTAGTGGCTATTGATCAAGCATGTGGCAAATAAAAGTCTTAAGCTGCTTAGCTTTCCCTGGCAACTCACAAAGTTATTCACATAGGTAACTCAGTTGAATTCATTATGATTCTTCATGTGGACCAGAGTTGTAAGACAAGAATTTTCTTATCTGAGGTAGATTTTTGTTACCTGGAGAGTGTTCATGCTGTGCTCTACCCTCTGCAGCTGGCACCATGTCTTGGGAGAAGAAGGGGAGAACGAGACATATCATTCTTGCAGAATTCTACAACGGAACAGTCAGCTTCAACTATTTGGACTCATCTCATGTTTGGCTTTCACATGTGGATGCCTATCCTGAGAGTATAAGAGGACTTTTTGAATCACGGCACTTTGGAATCCCTGTGTACAACTGGCTGAGAGTCTCAAGTCCTAAGCAGCCTGTTACAACACTATTCTTAGAATTTGCTGCTGATCCAAACTGTGTTGCTTTTGAGGACTCACAGGGCATCCTTTTGCTTTGGTGTTTGCAATATTATTTATCAATATTTAACTGTTACCTATCTCCTCTTTATATTATCTTCTTTTCACACCAGGAAGGTACTCAGATTTATTCCTGATATTATTTGCATGTTGTGTTTATGGAACTACTCAAATTTTAGAGAAGAGTCTGGATCCAGCCCTTACCAAACAAATGCAGTCTTTACATTTTCCTTATCAGAGGGATTAGTCCCTTAATTCAGGGATTTCTACTGGAAGGCTTGAAACATTTTCCACAAGACTGGGCCCCACATTCCTCTGACATCAACAGGAAATCTGCAACCCAGGCTTCTCCAGTATTAAACTGGACGTTTTACTTGATGAGTTTCATGTTTTTCACAAGTCTCAAAACTTAATTAATATTTAAAGTGCTGGTATTCTAGGAACAGAGATTAATTACCTTTTTTCTTGTATTCATTCCTAGGAAGATTTAAGCATACAGGTACCAGTAATACTAATAGGAGGTGCATTTCTTAATCCTTAGGTCTTCAGTCGGAGAATAAGGCACAGAGAGCAAAAGGCACAGTGCACCATTAGAGGAAGATAACTGATTCTAAATGAAAATTCAAGCAGCACAGGACAGTCTTTCTGATGATATTTGCTTGCCTAGGACCTTCTCAATCATGGATTTAAATAGTCATCACTGAAATAATAAAGGAGTAAGTAGTAGGAATTAAATAATGGCCTGTTCTTAACTTTGAGATAAACATTTAAAATAATACAAATAACTAAATATAATGCCATTCCTAATGCAGACAGCAGAAAAAAAACAACAAAACTTTTCAGTGTTATATCAAGTAAGGCTCCCAGGAAGAGCTCTTATCACTGTACTGTAAAGAAAAAAAGCTGGAGACCTGGCTAATCTCAGAGCTTCCATATTTCTAAATAAGACTTGCTAATTATAGTTCAGCTCTCTTATAGTCAGTTCAGTTATACTTTGTATAAGCAAATGGCTGAGGGAAAAATAGTAGTAGCAGAGATACAGTACCAAGTTGTTGAGATAACAGAACAGCACATTGATACATTGACTGACACAGACTGTTTTAAAAATAAGACCAAATAGATGGTTTTATCTGCTTTGTCACATCTCTGATTATACCTGCTGTTTTTCTTGCTAGCGCTGGTGGTTTAATCTGTTATAAATATTTATTTTACTCTTCAAAGGGGATAGCTTTCTGAGAAATTTACTGGACATTTATTTCACTTTACTAACTAAAAAATCCATTTAGAAATAGAGCTCTTAGTGAGATTGTGTTTGATAAAGACATGTTGGTCTAGACTCTGTCCTGCAATACTATTTGAATTCAGTGGTGTTACAAGTGCGTAACTGTGGCTTGAATGTAGTCCTGCACATCATCAAGAACATGAGATCCCACTGTTAAAAATACAACTGTGAAAGCTAACAGTAAATAAAAAATACCTTTTTTGTTGTTGTTGTCAATAGATGGAATAGATACAGCGATTTCGTCTCCCTGTAGGCATATAGAAAACCACTGTCTCAGTGGGGCTGCCTCATGCTCCACACCTGATTGGGTCCCTGGGTACTGATAGAATTTAATACAGATGCTCTTGCCTCATCTCTGAAGTTTCCTATGGGTACTTCCAGCACTCCACAGGTAAAAATGCTAAGCACATAATTATTGATGTCTTTATTTTTCTCCATTAGTCTGCATTTGCTTCCTTCATACTTTATGCCTAATGTGATTTTGATGAGAAAACTCTTACACAGCCTGTACCTGGTATGTTATTAGCCTGCAACCACACAAAAGATGGGCTTCATGCTGCTTCATGGTGCTCTCTGTCTTAAACAGGACTAAAAAAGGACACATTTGGGTCCCAGTGTTTTATCACATGCCTAGGTACTATTCTGTGTCACAGCAGTATTAATACCTTTAAGAAAATATATGGGAACATAAACATCCTATCTTTTCTCTCTTCCCATTTTATTTATTTTGTGCCAGTGTGATGTTGGCCAAGAAAAGACATAGAAGATGTTGAGAAGTAGAATAGCTGTCATGGAACAGCTGAAGTGAGATTGTGAGTTGAGCAATACACATATCTAGCCAGGCATTGAAAGATGCTGGCACTAAAATTAAAATTGAAAAATGTTTCTGTATTGCCGCATTTCCTATAGCCTGGTGTTAAAAGTGGACTTTCAGCTGATAGCTGGGACATGATACTGCAGATGTTAGGGTTTTCTGTTGTACTCAAGGAAGCCCATGTGAGTTATCTTCATTAACTCTCAAATTCATATGGCATAATGTTCTTTGTCATCATTTCTCAGGAGAGAAGATATCGCAGCTGTCTGTAAAAAGGATGAGTGTATTGTAGCCCTTTGCTAGCACACTTAAACAAAATTCAGAATACAGTTGTCACAAATCAGAAATAAAAATAAAATTAAAAGAATGCATTTACAACAGACAATCTCATTCTGAGTGACATTTTTTGAGGTTTATCTCTATTACACTCTTCTTGTTTTTCAGATTCATTAGCAGTGCAAAGCAGAAAGGCTGCTTTTGCGTCCACATCAAAACTATTATCCCAATAAGCACTAATTAGCACCTTTGGGCTCAATCATGTTCCTACTGCAATCAATGCCAAAAATATTCATTGATTTAAATAGAAAAAGAATAAAGTCTTCTGTCAGTAGCTTCAGAGAGGTCAAAGGGAGTCTGATTTACCTTCCTGTATCTATCTGGAGTCTTCACTGTATGTGTTGCTGACTTTCATTCAAATTGCCAATAGCAGCAAAGCTGAGGTCCCTAGAGGTTGAAACCTTACTGACATTTTAAGACTAGGAGTTAACATTCTCAAATATGCTAATGTCTTTGGAATGTCATCTCTGCTACTTTTCAAGAAGCTCAGTCTTCTATGTCAGATTTTGCCAAAGACACTTTACTTTGCCCAGGTTTCCAAGTCAGGAACAGAGGCTTGTACAGCTTGACCACTCATTATACTGAAATTTTCATCTGGCGTTGATTTCAGCTCTAACCTTTAAGCATCCAAAGCATTCCAAAAAAAAACAGTACAGGAGATGTGTAGGTTTATGTCTGGGCAGTTTAGGTGAAACAGGGAAACATCTTGTCATTGGTCTTTGAATGAGTTATGCATTACTGCTTCAGTAATGAAAACCAAAAAATATCATTAAGAACACAACTTGGAAAAAAAGCCTGGAACCCTTTCCTGATTTAGAAGCCTTTAATTTGTTTGGAATATAAATGAATAAATAAATAAATAAAAGCCCCCTTTCAGCCTCCCTAAATTCATAAACCTGCTATTTGCCTGTACTTTTAAAATGAACTTTGAAAATAAGGTTGCTTTAAAAATCAAGATATGGATTCTTGAGTCACTTGGTCTGAAAGAAATCTGATCCTCCATTAGGTCTCTTTTCCTCTTATTTTCAGTAGAAAATTAGGAACCATGATTTTTGTGAAAAATGTGGTAGGCATTCATTCAATTTTCTAGCATGTTTAAAACTTCCCTGAAAGGTTTAGTAATGTAATGCTTTAAAATGCTGGATCCCCTATGCAATGACATAAGAAATCTTCAAAGGCAGCTCTGTTCCAGAGAACATCCACTTGTACAAATATGCAGCTCTCATGATTGGAGTGAAGAAACTTGCACCAGTACTTTGGAAAATAAAAGTTATTCAGTCGGTGTGAATCAGTCAATTGATGTAAAGCTGTAGTGGTGGTAATCTTCCTTGAGTCAAAATTTTGTTTTCTGACTCACATTTACTGCTAACCTTAATGACATACAAATAAGGCAACACAAAATACTTGTGAATGTAAATCTATTTGCTAATGATATTGTGCTGAAATATTCTGTTAAAGCCTTGTGAATAGGTAACAATTCTGACATTCTTCTCAGTTTTTTGAATAAGAAACAATAGAGAGTCCTTGTTTAAAGGTCTGATTCAAACAAGAAAACAGATTTACAGTCTATTAAAATGCTTTAACTATTAATATGGCATTTCAGCTGAGTCTGCCCCTTTTTAATTGCATGACCTTGGTAGTTTGAGGTAAAGAGAAAATTTAGTATTGAAATCACTGGTAGTATACAGTACTTATTCATCAGCTAAATTACACTTTATTGCATTTTGCTTATATTATTTCTAGGAAATAATTTATACAAAAAGTTTATGCACATTTTTCCTGCTCATGATTTATACACAGTTTTTAAATGAATTTTCTCATCCTATGAAAATATGTGTTGGGCTGTTTGGACCATGTCTGTGTCATTTCACAGTTCTTGTGGGAGAAGGACTTGAAATTTACTGTATTATTGGAGTGTGAACAAAAATACATTTGTGGTGCAAGTTAACTTCTTACTCTCTAGCCTTGTCTCACTGCAAATCAGCAGAAAGGGTCATTCACTGCTTTCCCTGTCCATGCTCTTACCATGACCCAGTAAGAGACTAGACTATGATTTCAATAAATTTGGAAGGAACAGTTCAATTAAGCCATTTAAGCCAAGGAATGACAGTTACTAATGTGGAAGTTTTAATCAGGTTCTAGTAAAGTGTTTGAGGTTTCCAGATGTTAATATTGTCCTATTCTAATCTCACTTCATATGTTTGTTTATTCCAGCTCCAACATATCTGCTGACATAGAAATGCTTCCTAGAGTAAATGACTGAAGGCTCTTGACATCACAAATAACTGACTCCTAAAATTTTCTTAATCAAATATTAAGTTCTACCCTTCACTACCCAGAGTTGTTTTGTTGTTATTGAAAATTAGATCTAGAATTTAGCACTGTGGATGATAATAAGGAATAATTTCCTATTTAAAGAATTCACTTCTGCTTTACATTTTCCTTAGGTTATTTGATCTCTCTCTTCACATTTATTTCAACATAATATTTATACAGAGGAATTATCATACCCAAAAATACATTTCTGCTCTCTTCTTATGAAGTAGCTTCTCCATTCCTCTGAATACTTTGGGACATCTTTTACATGTGTGCTTCATCTTGTGCTCATCTCTCTTGAGTATGGGTGATGAGAACTGAATGCTGTGTTTCCAGGCACTGCCTTACTAATGCCTGGCATAATGATGCTAATTTTTACCTGTTTCTAATGGAATTATTTTCTCCAAAATCCATAGTTGCCTTCTGCAGCGGCTAGTGATTGAGGGATGTACTCACATCTTTATCCTCTGTCATTCCCAACTAATGAACTTGCAGTTCAGACCATAAATTCATGTTAGCTCTGAAATGAGCAGCCTTGCTTTTGGCATTATTACGTTTCTTCCCAGAGCTGTGGCTCCACTTCTCAGGGTCAGGCTACTTGTAGAAGACTCCAATCTTCCTGTCTAGCAATAAAGCTTTCTACCTCACTGCCATAAAATTTCACTGGCCTACTCTTATGTATGTACCAAGATTGTTAGTGGGCATATTAAATAAAGTTACCTTCCAGACCCATCCTCGGTGAACTCTTCTATCCCTGCATGAGATGCTCCTGCATGAGATGAGCTAAATTTTATCCATGGCTCCTTCCCCTTCACTTTTTCCTTAATGTCTCCATTTACTTTACAATACTGAAAGAGCTATGAAATGCAAGTAAATTAGGTCCTGTAACTAGGAAATCTGCTATCTCACCAGGGAAAAATAGATGGTTAATCCATTCCAATGCAGCTTTTATAAAGACTTTTCCTTACTTTCCAACAGAACAAAAGAAGACTTGTAGAAAGTGTCATCAAAAGTCTGCCTAGCTCATGAGCTCTTCACTCACAGGCAAAAAAAGCAGGTCATTAGGAAAGAGGAAAAAAATAGGGCATGAAGACAATGATACTTCTGTAGCTTGCTACTTTAACTCACAAAATTTGTGAGTCAAAAAATTTCCTGATGTACAGGGGATCCCAGTATTTATTACCATTGGAAAAGTTATTGAAATATATCATCTGTTTTCCTTTGACACTTCTGGGTTTTTTTCTTCCATAACAGCTCTTGAATAGAAACGCAACATGTCCCCTTTCCTCTCTGTGTGACTGGTTAAAATGTTTGCAAACTAGATTGCATGTACCAGGTTTCTTAAAATATTGTGAGTCAAGATTATAAAACTTACCATTATTTCAGAAGTTAATTATCTGAATTCTGCTTCCACAGTTTTTCCACCTTGTAATTTCATTTTTCCCATTTGTCACTGCACATTTGTGTTTGGCATCATCATTTGTACTGAAACCTAAGGAGAATTCATTAAGTTTTGAGTACTATTTGGATAGCTGTTTCTTGCTTGTCTTTACTGTAGCTTTGGTTGCTAGTTATAGGTGACAATATCTCTCTCAAATTGGATTTTGCCAGTTCTCAACTTATCCATAAAGTTTGGGTTCTGAGGCAGAGATCTTTTTGACAACAAATCCTCTATTAAATTCCACAAAAATGCTTTGTTTCCTCCTAATACCCTCTGTGAAATCATTATTACTCCAGTCCAGACTGGAGGTGTTGCCCAATCATTTTTTTTCTATGTCTATTAGGGATAGTAGGTCCAGATACTTTTCACATCTTTGATTTAATAAGATTTCATAGTCCGCTCGGAACATCTGTCTTTGCTAACTGCATGTATTAGTTTCTAAAATTCTCAAAGACAGAGAAATCAAGAATCTTAGTAACAGACCAACTTATCTATGTATTTTGTATAGCCCAAATCTAGACACATGTTGATTTCTAGTTGAAATGGTATCAGAGAAATGGTTATCATTGCCTTTGCTTTCTTAGTTGTTTATAACTGCTGCCTTCTCAAAAGTTCCTATCCTGTTGAGAATTTTCAAGTGATTGCTCTATTTGGGACAAAACAAGATTGACTGATTTAAACAGTCCCAAAAGTGATTTTTGCTACATGACATTTTTTTCTTTGAAATAGTTTAGAAAGTGATTGCAGAAGCATCTCATCCAGCAAAAGCCATAAATGAGCAATCTTCAAGAGGATGTGGCAGTGACAGTGCAGGATGAACTAGAGTGGCACCAGCATACCTACAGGCAGAAAATTACATGCATGTGCAGCTTAACTTCGTCACAGTGCAAAGTCAAACAGGTTGCTTCAGACCATCTTTCACCGTAGCTGAGATGCACATTTTTCAAAGTGTTGCAACATTATAAAACTATTTCTGCATATTCATGAATGAGATTAGGGTTTCAAGGGTAACTCATGTTTAGACATGATTTTTCTACAGTAAATTTTCAAGCTTACCTAGGTGACAGTTACCAATTAAAGAAATTATTTTCTGACAACAGAGCTATTCACAATCCCTTTAGAACAGACTGAGGTGAGGCAGGAATAGCAGCAGTGGCAACAGTGATGATTGAGGTAAGTCCAGGAGTGAGTTTTAGATCAAAATGTAGAGAAGGAGTATCTGGGCAACTACAGTCCTGTCAGTCTGGCCTTGGTGCACAGCAAGGTTGTGAAAGGGATCATCTGGAGTGTGATCACATGGCACATACAGGATCACAAGGGATCAGGTCTAGCCAGCACAGGTTTAGGAAGGGCACCTCCTGCCAGATCAACCTGATCTCCTTTTATGACTCAGTAACCCACCTGGTGGAGGAAGGAAATGCTGTGGATGTGTCTACTTGGACTTCAGCAAAGTCTTTGATACCATCTGCCATGGCATTCTCCCAGTAAAACTGGCAGCCCACAGCTTTCACAGGACACTCTTCACTGGGTTAAAAGCTTACTGGATGGGCAGGCCCAGAGAATGGTGGTGAATGGCACTGCATCCAGTTGTTTTCCAGTTACTTACTGCAGTTCCCTGGAGCTCAGTGCTTGGGCCTATTCTTATTTAATATTTTTATTGGTGATGTGAATGAGGGGATTGACTGTGCCCTCAGTAAATTTGCAAATGACACCAAGCTGGGAGGGAATGTTGATCTGCTGGATGTTAGGAAGGGTGTGCCAAGGGATCTGGACAGGCTGCATCCATAGGCTGAGGTTCAATCACGTGAAGTGCCCTTGTGTCACAGCAACCCCATGCCGTGCTGCAGGCTGGGCAAGAGTGCCTGGAAAGCTGCCTAGTGGAAGAGGACCTGGGGGAGCTGATTAACAGCTGGCTGAACACAAGCCAGTGTGTGTCCAGGTAGCCAAAAAGGCCAGTGGTAACCTGGTTTATATTATCCTGGCCAGTAGCACCAAGGAAGTCATTGTCTCTGTGTACTCAGCACTGTTGAGGCCACACCTCAAGTACTGTGCCCAGTTCTGGGCACCTCAATTCAGGAACAACACCGAGGTGCTGGAGCATGTCCATGAAGGGAAATAAAGCTGACGTAGTATCTAGAGGGTAAATCCTCTGAGGAATGGCTGAGGAAGTTTAAGTTGTTTAGCATGGAGAAAACAAGGCTCAGGGGAGACCTTATCACTCTGTACAACTGCCTGAAAGGAGGCTGCAGCCAGTAGGAATTGGTCTTTTCTCCCAGGCAACTAGAGACAGGACAAGTTGCTTTATTTTTTCTTTTTTCCTCAATAATTGTCGTTTATATGCTGCTACTGTTTGGAACAGTAATGGGATTCAATACATAATGATGGGGCATAGGGGTTTTTCAAAGTGTATTATACATATATCTTCCTTAAATTAACCAAAGTGTCTTCAAAATGTTTGTAAAGCAGACAACTTACCTGGAGCTCAAACATACTGAGATTTCTGTATGTGCTTAAATTTAGCATAGGAGAAATTACTTTGAAACTTAAGAAATTAAGCATTTCTTTAGTGTACAAAGAAGAGAGTAACATTGTCATGATTATCTAAACTACAGGTGCTCAATTCCACATTTTATTTTTGTGGAAACTAGATGATGAAATCAGAAAAATCTTGTGCACTTTATGAAGCTGTTTAACTGTAAATTATAGTGTCATATTATAAGATGGTTGTAGTCTACTGTGTTAGTTCTTTGTTGTTTTGTGTAGGAAGATATCCTTATACAGAGACCAACAATTGTCATAAAAGTGCCTTGTGAAATACAGAGTTAATATTGAATATAACCTTCCTAACAGAGAAGTGTGAAGTTGATCCTTCATCTTTTGTCTTAATTATGGATAAAATTTTTCTTTGCACGAGTTCATCACTAGACAATCAACTCTCCTCTCCCTCTCCTTTTTGATATTTTGTTTTTGACTAGGTAATGGATTTTAGGAATTGAATTAAAAAAAGAAATTTCTTTGGTTCTAAATATTTTGTACCACATTTCTGTGTACTTTGTAAGAAACAAGCAAATAAATATAATGGAGGGAGGAATAATGGGCTAGCTACTGCACTAATAAGCAACAGGACTGATAAAAATCAGATATCAGGAGAGTATTTGTGCAGTTCAATGGAGTTAAAGCCTCCTCTAAGTTTTACAGTAGAAGAAGAACTTGCTAAAATTATATCATTGTCTTATTCAAAATCTAAAAAGAGTCCCTAAAACAGAAAGCGGAATATCAATGCTTGGAACACATGAAGAGCATTGGCAATGTTTGTCTTGGTGATGACTTTCATTGCTTCCTATTCAGACACTTTTCACTGAAGCTCAAAGACACATACTGTTTGCCACTTACTGGAAATTCAGACTGGATGAAGTCCAGAATCAATTTAGTTTCTTAATGTAAAAGTGCAGTAGAAAAGATATGTGATAAAGACTTTAGAGCAGGTGGTAATTGTTTTAGGTCTTTGCTTAAATGAAATACACAACTGAAATACTACTACTAATATTCAGAGTTTATTCATGGAGTAGAACTGTCTAGTTTTCTTAATGTTCTGATTAAAAGGTAAAAAGGAAGAAAAAACCCCAAGCAAGTTGTAATATTAACATATAGTTAATGCAGTAACTAAACTTCTAATCTTTTAATCCTCTTATTTATGTAGCTGATATTTCCCTAATATTTCAAGTATGACAATTTTTATTTGTTGATATTAGTGGACCACAGCTAGTCTTTACCAAAATAGAATTTTATGGTTAAGAAACAGATGCAAAACAAAACAGCAAATTGAGCTGAAAAGGATCTGGACATGTCTCTCTCCTACATAACATAAATGACTAAATGGTGAGGCAGACATCACATTATTGTGCTAGAAGGCTATCCTTCCTGCACTCCCAGTGGAATCAGCAATGACTTTCAGCAGAGAAAGCATCCTGGGGATGACAGTGCTATGGAATGTGAACAGCAATGCTTGGTACTAAGGTAACACCATAAGTCTGATTGCAGACATAGATTTTGGACAAAGGACCTCCTGAAATACAGTGCTGACTAAACAGAGTCTCAGCTTTCTGAGCCATATGAAGCTCTTAGACAAAAAGAAATTCTGACACACAGGTTTCTTTTTTTAAATGTTATTTTTCCAAATTTCCCAGACGAATTTTCATTTTCTAAGCAATCAATTAAAGGGATTTTCTAGTACATGTTTTTAGTTAGGGAAATTAATATATCTGACGTTTTTCAGAAAATTCTAAGTTGCTATTTTTTCTATACAAAACCCCAAATATGTTAAAAGAAAATAATGATAAGTTACTTCCTTTGAAGCAATAAGAATATTCTAAAGTGGATTTGTGAATTTGCAGTGAATCTTATTGCTGCAGTGAAAGTTTATGCACTGTACTAATTGGGAATGTTTTCTACACTGCTCAGGTAATCCATTTCCAGTCCTGGGCAACAAACCAAAATCTACTACAGACCTCTGTCCAACGCCCTTGGCCAGAGGAATTAATCTTTTCTTCACATAAATAAGACCTGTATCCACTAGTAAGAAGAAGCAGGAAATAGGTAGAAACTGCACTAATAAAGGTAGTATTCAAAACACATGAAAGGTTTTTTAAAAATGGGAAAAAAAACACTGAGCCTGGTGATCCTGAATTTTTATTTTATCTAGCAATTTTGAACAGAGAGGAAAAATTGAAGACAAAATTCTTCAAGCAGCCTAAAGAAAGTAGATACTCCCGTCTAGTGACTTCCTGTTTTAGAGACATACAGATTTAATCTTAATTATTTATTTAGAATTAACAGTTATAATGAACAGAAAAGCAGGTAAAACCAAAATCCATTTTTCTCCTTCCCACTTCTCTTCACTGGCAGTCCATATTGTTGCTGAAATACCAAATTTGTCAATCTATTGCAAAAGCATGAAGTACTCAGCATCTTCAGGTTCAATAAGGGCCTCCAAGCCAAACCAAGTAAGTAACCAAGTAACCAAGTTGAAACCTGAGTTGTATTAAAATGGGCTTCACTTCTGATCAACACTACTTCAGCCTGTCAAAAATGACTATGAATAGGTAGAGAATTTTTACTAATCAACATATTCCTTTCTTTCATTAAAGCATTTGAAAGTTTTAGTGGGCCATACATTAAAATATCTTTGTCTTTAAAACTGTATACAAAAGGCACAATAGATTCCTTATTTTTGGTGCATAGCATTAAAAATCAAGGCAAAGTGGGCTAAGACCATGATATGTAAGCATATCACATTCACAATCAATTCAAGGGAATGGTATAGGTATAGGTGATATTTCCCTGTGTTTTCAAAAGCATCTAAAACACCAATCTTCAAAAAAATGGAAGTAATTTAATTCAGGGCAAGTTTACCTACTTAAATACTCATGAGAATCAGGGTCAAAGAAACTTAGGAGCACAATTCCTGTGGAAAGTTATTATGAAAATCCCTTTTCCCCTTCTGAGTCTATTAAAATTTCTCATTGTTAGTCTATGTGTTTAGACAAACAAATAAGAAGTTATTTATTACTAATAAAAATACACAATTAAATGAATGAAAATACATATGTAATTTGCCTTCTTCTATTTCTTTAAATTACTTATGCATATTCCTCTCCCAACTGGTAATACATAAAAACCCAACACATATTTCTTTCTCAGAATCCTAGTTCTAAAATATTAAATGAACATACAAGGTGTACACTTTTTTTAAAAGGCGCTCCAAGAGCTTCTTGAAATGTCTGTTCACCTATAATTTTGTAACTCACAATTATGGATGCTGTAAGCCCCATAGAAGGAATGAAATATCTTTTGTCATATATGCTAGCTCCCTGCAAAAAGTACACTATCAAAATTAGTAAAAGGTCTGTGTGATAATTCAACACTGCAGTTTTGATTGTGCTCTTGTAAACAGAAATTGAGTGGAAGATTTTGACATTGATCCTAATTATTCAAGAAATTTAACATGAAAAAATTAAACATCCAGAAAGTGGATTTTCCTTTGAATAATGTATAAAATTAGAATTTAGGGAGGTGTTCCGTAGAGACACTGTCCTACTGTTAGTTCCATACGATGAGAATTAAAAAAAAAAAAAAAAATACCATTGTTACCAAAAAAATATTTTGTTTTTCATTCAGTTTGAAAAATGCCACCTATATTCCTCACTGCCAAAGGACTTTTTGGAACTATCTCTTTTTTGATAGAACTGAGATTGGTTTGCAGTTCTCATGCTCCAGTACCCAAATATAAGTGCAAATATAAGGACCATGTTTCAGAATGAAACAGCTGGTCACAGGATTGATTTTTCCTCCTTGAAAGTGGAAAACTGTCATCGAAGTAACACCTTTCAATTATAATTATTGGTGCTAACATTCAGTTTCTGTCATGCCAGCTCCTCAACCTACCAAGCTGTCTTCATTCTCAGGGAAAGAAATCTACTCCAGAAGGGTTATGGATAGAGCAAATTAGGGCAAGGAGATAAAATTACTGTACTGGATGTGATAAAAATATACTAAGTAGAAATACATCACTACTTAACTCTCTTTAGATTAGGGAAAGTCAAGGATAATGGTCTCGACTTGAAAATGTCAAGGACAAAGTATGATGGTATAGGGTGGTTCTGTGGTCATTTCTTGGTAGGCCACCTCAAATACAGTCGATAAGAGGTGTCTAAATCTCTTACCTTAGGTGAGAAAGCTCAAAAACAGATGGAATATGATTGAAGTTTTTCTCCTGTTGCCCTAAGATTGCAACATAATGAGGCTTTTTAAAGATCTTTTGTTCAACTCTTCAGCATTTTTGCCTGCTTATAATACTTAACATAAATGAACATTTAACTTCTTAATAAATGCACCCTTGCTTCTACCTAATCTTTCAGTTTCTTCATCTTTAAAATATATCTATATCAGGAAACATCTTTTTATACCTCTCTTAGTTTTTCCTGAATAATAGTTATGTTATATAATGTAGCATAAAAATACACTTGAAGTCATATCATATTTTTCTGAAAAATCTTTATTAGTCATTCAGTACTGGATTGTTTTTTGTCTTCTTAGTCTGAATAAATCTGTGTAAGTTTTCTCCTATTGACTGATTACATTGCTACAACACTGAATGAAACAAACAATCTTCCTAAGGTTATTTATAATTGTAAAACTCCATTAATGTTATGCTGCTGTGATTTTATGGCCTTCATAGTTTGTGGTGCTTGCAGTTTGTAGAAAGAGTACATTTTGACACAATGGCAACCTTGCAATCTGTGGGAAGCTGAGAGGCTTGGGTTTTCCTTCATTTTTTTTGTTTGTGGTTTCTAGTTTTGGTTTCTAGGAGTGTGTTTCTTGGTGGAAATTTGGCCCTTGGGACTGCCAAAGTACATTTCCTTAATAGTGTTTTATAGCAGTTCCATTTCCTTTTCACTTACAATTTTATTTGGCTTTTTAAGTTGTGCTAAGTCCATGGCCTATTCTCTTTATTTGTTTCCTAATGGCAGCAGGCATAAGATTGAGGAAATCCAACTTAAGTGCTCTAGATATGTGTCTAATTCAAACAAATAACTTTGCTCCTAAACTTCTTTTTTCCACTGCATTCTTTAACTCCTATTGGGAATTAAGTGACTGGAATAATGAAGATTTGACTTTAAAATGTCATTTGAGTGGCACAGTAAGAAGGAGGAAAGGATTACAATATTTTTTCCTTTTTGTTTTGGAATCAAATCAAGTCATACTGGATACTTAAGCTATGAGTAATTTCTTGAAGCATGGTGATCAATCTGCTGCATGCAATAAATTACACACCCTACTGAGAATTAGAGTTCAAAACATAATTTTAGCAGTTAAAATATTGCTAAATTACAACAATAAAAAGTCCTTTTTTGCAGACAAAGGCATGTCAGCCTAAAGGCAAATGAAGTTCAGTTCCACTGAAAATTCATTTTCTAGGTTGGAGTTTAGTGTTCAAAGCTCACAAAGATCATAAATTCATAGTTAAAAATTACTTGAAACAATATTTACTCCTTTACTAAAACAGGCTATATATTGTTAAGGAGATTTGATAGATTTTCCTTTGCTGTGTAAATACATTTCCCTCCATTTCATATAACTAAAAGAACTACCTGAATGTAAATGGGAGCTTCTAATAATTTATATTGGAGGCTGTAAACATGCTACACAAGTTGGTCTCACATGGATAGGTTGATCTGTGCATTCAAAATTTTTCATTCAAAGACCTCCCCTGAATTCTGTTTATGCTGACGTGCTGTTCTCTTCCAATTTATAGACAAAGTCCTTGAGTTTGTGACTACTTCTGTGCTTTCCTGTTTAATTTGAATCCACCCTTTCAAGCAGCTCTGAAAGTTATCTAGAGGTAGCATTTTATTGAGTCCAATTCTAGTATTAGTCATATTAGTCTAGTACTTAGTGACATTTTGTGCTGATGGAATTCTTGTCAGTTTTATTTTCAAATTATTTTTCAGTCTGTTATTATGGCCCAGCTCCAGTGAAGGGTTAATTCACATAGTTAACTTTACCAAACTGACCAGGCCTTAAAATATGTGAAAATACTGCTCAAATCTTCAGTGCTAGCTCTACTTTTTGAACACTTTATCAAACCATAAGTAGGTTGCTCAGACAGATTACAGAAGTCCCATTCTTGATTAAGACAAGCAGAAAACTGTCTAGGATAGCAGGCTGGCCTTGGAGACTGCTAAGGGGGCTGAAAAGTAACCTTACTCTTCCTCTTCAATTACTCTACAGGTCTAGGAAGGTCATTTTGCTGCTACTGCCACAGACAGATGGGATGCACGTGGCAGGAGAGGTCCTTCCTGTATATACTTTTCCCTCCTGCTGTCTGGAGCCAGGGGTATCACCCAGGGGCTCACCATTTGTTGTATTGATTCAGCTGGATCCATTTGAAAGTAAGCCAACTTCAACAGGAAGCATATATGTGTCTTGAAGATAAGTGTTGATACATAAAGCTAGGTCCAGTAAACTGGCTTAATTCTCAACATTTAATCCAAATAACAAACTGAAATGCTGAGGTCTATGAACTCTATCCACAATCCTTGCTCCAACCTGACTAATTAAGGCATTTTTCTGGCCCTTACTCATGGGCAATGGAGAGGTGCAGACATCTTCAATGAAAATGTTTCTCTACATATCAAACTCCTCCTGAGAAATAAATCATGCTCAGAACAGGCTTTGCAGTGGCCAAGGAAGAGATTAGTACTAGTGGGAAGAGTCTGACCCTGCCTTCACCAAAGATGAAAGACTCCACAGAAGTACCACTGTCAATAGTGTTTCAGTGATTTCAACAAAATAATTTGGAAATTCAAGCACCAAACACTTACTTCCTCATGAGGGGAAGAAGAGGGGCAGATACTGGTCTCTTCACCAGTGACAGAACTTGGATGAATGAGCTGAAGTTGTGTCAGGGGAGGTTTAGGCTGTATATTAGAAAAAGGTTCTTCACCCAGAGGGTGTTTGGGCCCTGGAATAGGCTCCCCAGGGAAGTGGTCACAGCACCAGCCTGACAGAGTTCAAGAAGAGCTTGGACAATGCTCTTGGGCACATGGTATGGTGCTTGATGATGGCACTGTGCAGGGCCAGGATTTGGACTGCATAACCCTTGTGGGTCCTTTCCAAATCAACTTATTTTGTGATGTTGTGATTCTGTGAAATCATGTATGGTACTGAAGTCATCCCAACCCCTGGAAAGTGACCATTATGAAATGCAGCCTGGAGTCTGGTTTCCTGAATCCACAATGAGTAAGGAGAGTTGGAGTTTGGCTTTTGCAATGCAAGTTGTTTCAATGAGGACAGAAGCTATGGTCTCCTACAGCTATACTGTACAACTTTGAGGAAAAAAGAGGCAACAAGCTATAGAATCACAGAAATGCATTTCTTTTCCTATGCATCCCTTGTCTGAGGAACAGACCAAATCATCTTTATTTATCTGAACTGTGGCTAAACAGCATTTCTCTCCTCCCTTCCAAATTCAGGTAAACACTCTACTACTCTTACCAGTGCACTCAACTTTCTGTTCTCCATTACACACTTTCCTGAAAGCTCAAAATAGTACCAAACCCACAATTCTTTACCTCCTAACTGAAACAAAATTGAGTTTTCATGTGTTTGATTTTACTGCTAATACTACTCTATGCATGGCCTTGGAAAGCTGACCTAGAGTTTGAAAGGTTGAAAGTGGTTATGGCTGAGATGAATTAGTGAACTGAGGACAGGAGAAGCAATCAATAACAGGTGATGAATACAATTTATCACACTGCAACCTCCATGGTGTTGTTGGGATGTAACTGCATGTATCAAGACACACACTGCATTCCTCCTTTCAGCTTTTTCTGACCCTATGCCACCGTTTTTAGATCCTGTTTCTGTTGCTATTTCTCTTAAAGTGATTGAGATTATCATAACTAATTGACTTCTTTCTCTTTTAAACATGCATCTCTCAGGATCGAGGATGAAAATATTCAGTTAAATAGATTCCTGAAAATTAAGCAGTCCTTTGTCCCCTGTTATGAGCCATCTTACTGAGTTCCTCATGTCAAACTGAACTGCCCCCACCTTAGTAACTATCAAATTCTATGTCAGCACCTAACTAATACTTCATTAAAAGAAAACCCAAAAAATACAACAAAAATGAGTGAATGGCACTGTGCGTCCAGAAATACCTTGCATAGCTACTTTATATATCAGCACAACATATGTCCATATATTTCTCCAACAGCACAATTGGCTCTGAAAATTGGGGGCAGCTTAGTGGTGCCAATCCTGAAAGAGAGGAAGAAGGTAAAATTCTCATCCATTAAGACCAGACAAGCACCTAATCCCTAACTCACATGTTGTGTATATACCTAGGAATGTTCTTTTGTGATTTGAATTTCTTAAAGTTTACATGAAAAATACAATATGTTCAACTTAAATTTCACTGAACAGTCTCATTCTTACTTCTCAGTTATACAAACCACTTTTGAAATAAACTTTTTAAAATGTTATGAAAGACAGAGCGTGATTCAAATGTACATTACTGTTGCTTTTTCATTCCTTTCTGCGGATATCACTTTTATATATGCATAAAAGTGTCCTGTTTATATTACTCTAGGCATAGTCTTTTAAAACATTTTGGCTTATTGTTGGCAAGGGAACATTCTTGTGTGGATAATGGTGGGATAATAACTTTGATTTTGAACTTCTATTACTTAAAATCTTGCAGCACTCCCTTAACAGGTTGTACACTGGGGCTTGTTAGCTCTGTAATTGCAATCCTTACCTTGAAGGCATTTTTGTATGCTCAGCATCCAAATGGACAGCCCAGGGAATTGAATTCTGAAGATATATTGTTCATTCTTTTGATTATTGTCAGAATGGCTGGATTCAGCAAGGATCTTAGAAGCTTCTTATCTGAAAACTTTTGTGAGGGCTTTCCTAGAGGACAGCTAATTCACCTTCAGGGTTCATATCTGAAATTTGAACATTCAGAAGAAACAGTCAACTAATGCAGCTCCATTGTACTGGAGTCTAATTACAGGTAGTTCTGTGTAACAGAATAAGGAATCTGCCATTGCCAGTTATCCCAATGGAACTAGCACAGTCAAATTCACCTACGACAACATATCTTAATATAACTACACATGGTTCATGAAAACCATGAATACTTAAGTGAGTTTCACATTACATGGTACTTTTTTTCCATAATGTTTTATACTGCCTTAACATCCTTAGTCTGGATTGGTGGGCCAAGGCCAACAATATGAGGTTCAACAAAACCAAGTGGCAGGTCCTGCACTTGGGTAACAAGAACCATTGTAGTGCTACAGGCTAGGGGCAGAGTGGCTGGAAAGTTGCCCAGAGGAGAAGAATGGGGATGCTGGTCAACAGACAGCTGAACTTTAGCCAGCGTGTGCCCAGGTGGCCAAGAAGGCCAAGGGCATCCTGGCTTGTATCAGGACTAGTGTAGCCAGCAGGACTATTGCTGCTAGTCATTGTCTCCCTGTACTCAGCACTGTTGAGGCCACACCTCGAGTCCTGTCTTCAATTTTGGGCCCCTCAATTCAAGGACATTGAAGTGCTCAAGCATGTCCAGAGAAGGACAATGGAGCTGATGAAGGGTCTGGACAGTAAGGCCTATGAGGAGCAGCTGAGGGAGCTGGAGTTGGTAAGACTGGAGAAAAGGAGGCTCAGGGTGACCTTATATCTCTCCTTACATTTACCTGAAAGGACGCTGTAGCAAGGTGAAGGTCAACCCTTTTCCAGGCAACCGGTAATAGGACAAGATAACATAGCCTCAAACTAAACCAGGGGAGGCTTAGGCTGGACAACAGGAGGAATTTCTGCATGGAAAGGGTAGTTAAACATTGGAAAGGACTGTCCAGAGAGGTGGTGAAGTCACCATCCCTGAAGGTATCCAACACACAATTGGACAGGGGATTTAGTGCCATGGTCTGCTTGACAAAGTAGATGATCAGTCAAAGGTTGGATTCAAGGATCTTAGAGGTCTTTTCCAACCTAAATTTTTCTACAATTCTGTGAACATTTTCTGCACACATAATCCATCCAGCAAACATCATTAACTACTCATACATATATGTTTGGTCTTGTTAATTCTGTTTTAAGGAAATATACGTGTAAAACTGGGATGAAAAATCATTTCCAATTACCTGGTGATTGATTACCTGGTGACGTATTAGGGATGCTCCCGACAAAAATGGCAAGGATCTTTCAGTTTGGTTTTCTTGGTGAGAAATTTCTGTCAGATCACCTCATTTATCCTGCTGGACTTAACATTTTACCTACTTTCAGCTGCTAAACAGCCTATGCATATACCCCACTGAGGTTTCTTACTCTTTAGTGGCTAATTCTATTTGGGCTAGGTTGGTTCTGTGAATTAAAACCCTCCCTCTCTGCTGGAAGAACAGATTCAGAGATGTGGTAAATGGAACCCTTCCCTGAGGCAGGGGTGGCTTGCTCCTGATAGGAGAGGAAAAACTTTTTGATAATATGCAGTAATAAAATTTTAGTTTCTCTGTGATTAAAAAAATGCAGTGAAGTCAATATTAATGAACTCTGTTATGTTTACTACTAAAATGCACTTTATAAAATGCAATGCCAGTAAGTAGGCAGATGCAATGTTCTGATGCTAAGAAATATTGAGCTAGAGCAGATTCCTTCAAAATTTTGAGTGTCTGTGATAAATGGTTCATATTACCTCTACACTGGTCCTGAGAATAGAAAATGCTGTGGGAGTACCACAGATACTGAGGTAATAATATCTCTTTACAGAAAATCTCTATTTCTCTATTATTTTATCTTTTATAGAGAATCTCTCAGGAAAGGTATACCTCAAAGGTAAAGGCTTTCAGGGGTAGGATCATAGACAGTTGCAGACTGGGACAGTGGATGTATGAGGGGAGAGGTAGACTTGAGCAGAAGAAAGGCCTTGGGAGCAGTTTCCTGCATATGTATTGTTAAGCAAGACTCTGAAGCCCAGTTCTTTGGGACATCTTCCATTCACAAGGTGATAAAAAGTTAATTGCCACGGAGTACCTGATGTTCTAATCTTGGAGAAATGGCTGCTTTTTTATTTTTTTTAACATAAAAGTACAGATATAAATATATTCAGAAATCTGTTTGAATGTTTCCAGATCAACCAATTAGTATGATCAATACTAATTAGTATGTTTCAATATTTTTCTCCTTCTAGTGCCCAAATGTACTAGAAATTCCCATAGTGCCATTGTTCTTCAGGCTGGCCATAAGACACATATAAGATCTTTTGTCATTAAATGGCATAGATGCCATTGTTACAAAAAATAACATTTCAAGGATTATTATGGAGCCTCATGTGGAAATAATTCTGAGCAACACTACTAAATCACCAGGCGAAGTCTTTATTGTTAAGGATGCACTTGAACATAGGTCTCTAATATTTATTTGGAGTAGCCAATATGCTTAAATATCAGACAGAAAACTGGCTATAGGTAGGAGAATAACATAGCCAGAAAATGGGAACTGTAAGAAGGAAGTAGAAGGGGATAAAGAGAGACTGAAAAAGAAGCAGGGAAAGGATTAAATATATACAAAAAGAGATTTAAAGAGATTTATTAGCCAGCACTTGTGGGTTTTTTGTTTGTTTTGCTTTGTTGTTTTTTTGACACGAAAAGGTTAGGAACTAAAAGAGACTTGCCAGAGATGCTCTAGGTCTGAGGTTATAAAATAGGAACATGCTATCCCCTCTTTTTAACCTGTAGCATGTAGCAACAGTTAATTAAATTAAGGGCAATAAAGTTAGAAGGAATGAAAGGATAGGTCTTCCTTCCACAGTGTATAATCAATTTGTGGCATTTACAGCCACTGCAGGTTGTGTAGACAGACACTGTGGTTGGATAATTTTATGACTAGCAATAACATTTGCAGCTCTGTCAACTAAGACAGTGATAGAAAGATAATCAAAGAGAGCCTTGGAAGAACACTGCCCCAAGAACTCAAAGGTCTGTTATTTTATGAAGGGCTTAGCACCAGCTCCAAATGTCACATCATTTATCAGCGTGTGAGTGCATAACATGCAGAGAATTAAAGGATATTACATCCCATCTGTAATACTCAGTAAATAAGTGGTCAAGGAAAAGATAAAAATCCTATTCTCTTCTTGATCAGTGAGCTTCCAAATTACGTTAAACAAGTTTTCTTGAGTATACTCTCTCTTGTTTCTCCTTGTAAATGTCAGTGTGCCATTGGGGCCTGATTTTCTCCCTGGAGTTCTGGTGTTGGATTAGAAATCATGAGATGCATTAAGATGCAAATTTAGAAGCAGTCTTTTCTGTGGTTGTTTTAGTATTTCTGGGTTTCAAGTTTGTTTTTTTTTTCCAAGACTTTTTTCAAGGTTGAATCCTAAAAGCAAGAAGGCAAAAGCTGATTCTCCTCCCCATCACTGTTAATACCTTGTGACCATCATACACAGGCTTCTTCCATGGGAAGATACAAGGAAAAATATCAATGGCTGTTACTGCCATCCTAAAATTGAGCACGACTAGATCACATCTGGTCAGTGTTCACCTCCAAAAGAGACTGAAAAGAAAAGGCTTCCATAATCTTTTATGTACTTTTTTCACACCATTACTGATAAAGGCTGGCCTGTATCTTTGTCTGTCCCTTGAAACACAAGACAATGTTTGAAGCAATACTGTGATCTTCTAAAGACCATTTCTTCTTCGGAAATAGTGTGGTTCCATTTTATAACTTATGCAAACCAGGTTATCTACTCTTAAGAATTTATTTTTCAGTTTAAAATAAATAGACTTTGCAGATTAGCACTCTTTCCTGCAGCAACCTGCTAGGATGGTTTCAGAAGTGTCACTAGTCAGGCACTCTCAAACAAATCCTCAGCTAATAAGGTGTATTAGACAATTTTCTATACTTCTTGAAACAGATACCTTTTCTAAACATGTAACCAAATGAAAATGGTTTCAATAAAGACACAGATTTAAGGCTGAGCTATCAGAACAGTTGGCCTCTATATGAAGTCAGGTAACAGTGCAGCTCATCTAATAAACACATGAAAGAAAGAAGGTGGATACTTCTTCATCCTTGCCTGCATTCACAAGGGTCTACCTATGGCTCTACTCATCATTTTAAAATACATATTGCATCTAGCTATCATAATTTTCTTATTGTAAAGGAACTTAAAGTGGAAAACAGACTATTTAGTCAGTATATAATGAAAAATATGAACCTAAGAAAAAAGTCTGCATATTTTATGTTAACATATGCATATATGAATGTGAAATCTGACCTCCTTTTGAAAAAAGGAGTCAGTAAAATATTCAAAATATGTTTTCATATATTCAAAACTGTGAGAAAATAGTTAAGAGGGTAATGTACATTATAATGGCAGGAAGACTCAAATAATGAGATATGGAAGATATTTGGATCTCTTTGTGCATATTCAGTCTAGTGATCTCTGAGTTCTGTAACGGTCATCCCTTCAAAAGTAAGATCATAGGCCCAATTGCTGATTCATATAGTTGCCAAAGTGCAAAGAAGGTAACAGAATTTAAAACATTAAAATAAAAATTAAATTAGGGATAACTTGGACCAGTCTTTTACATCAAGTTTCTGTCAAATATAGGCTTATTTGCTACCATTGATCTCAGAAGATACTATTTCCTCAAGTTCTGCTGAGCATGAGGTAGCAGAGCATGAGTCAGCTTCCCCAAAAACTTACCTACCAATTGTCATTTCTAATAAGACATCTTAATGTCACACTCAGGCAGCTTTACACCATTTTGCATCAGATTTGAACATAAAAGTCCTATCTCCCATCTCACATAGACACACATTTTGCATAAGTAAGGCTCCCTCTTTGGAAAAGCCTGACACGTACACAAGCGCTGAATGAGAAAGCACTGAAGGAAAAGGTCTGGTTTTAAAATACAACATTTCAAAATCTCCTCACAATTGCAGTTAAAAGGCTTATAATGGGCCAATTAGTTCATGGCAAAGTTGAAGGGAGTGTGGAGAGATCTTGAATTTCATGTATTTATGAAGTAACACAGAGCGTGAACTGCCTTTAAATGCTGAATACCCTGCGTGTGTCAGTTTAGACATCTTAAAAGTGCATAAACAGGAATTCAGCTGCTCATTTAGTGCAGAAGGTAACTATTTTCCTATCAGATGGTATGGCTGAAAACAAAAAAAAGTAACACAGAAGAGCAATTCAAACTGCAATTTAAAGTAAAGCAAATAATTTCAGATTCTTTACAACACCTGTATTTCATAATTTTATTCTGTGAAAGACACATGAATTGATACAAACCACTGTGATACTTTTTGAAATATGTTTTTAGTATAAACTGCTCTAGTCTCATTCTGTGATTTGACATTTATACTCATTTCCATCATGTTTGCTCTGAAAAATCAACACTGACAAGCAACAGTACACGTAGTACTGTACCAATTCTGCCTGAGTCCTGCCACATTCACATGTATGTTTGTGTGCACAAACTACCAAATTGTCCCTGATTTGAAGTTATAATTGGGAGAAAGTGCTTCATGCATAGAAAATAACTACATTTGCATAATCACAAATTTCTCAGAGCATATTTACCACAACCTTACTAAGGATCTAATAAACATATGTTCAGATGGATACCTTAAAAGGTAAAATCCTCGTTACACTCCATTCAGCAGGACATAAAATAGAAACTGTGAACTTTTTCAGAGGATTTTTTGTTGGTTTTGTGGTTTTTTTTTGGAGGGGTGTGAATGTGTGTTTGTGTTTTGTGTTTATTTTTTTTTTTAAGTTTATTTAAATTACTTTTAGCATCATTGGAAAAACAGCTAGGTGCATATTGGAATGCCCTTTCTCTGTGTAGTCCCTAGAGACTTGTCACACAATTGGCTTCATGTCTTACTATTTCTAATGTAAAATTGGCCAGTCAGTGGCCTCAGTCCTCAGTGCTTTCAAGCTATTCCTTTTCATCTCTTCAGCACTTACAGAGATTCTAGACTTGTACATCAGGGTTATTTTAACTATGCTCTGTCTTTCTGAAGTACTTTTGTATTTAAAGCTACCTCATCAGTCTGAACTGCTTTCCATTGCATAATATGTCAGCTGCACAACTTCAGTTATGACTTGCCAGGAATACAGTTTATAAATTAATTTTTCAGTTAGAATAAGATTAGGAGGAATGTTAATTTCCCATCACAAAATTTCTGACCACATGTGTCTGTCCAAAAAAAAAGAGAAAAGAGAAAAGTTATGGTATGATGGTCTTGGAGTCTGGTCACTGCGGAATCAGAAGCAGGTCACAGGGCTCCCATTGCTGTGTTTAGTTGAGTCACAGGCTGTCAGATCTGGCACGATTATTTGAAAATCAGTAGGGGTAATCCTTGAATGCCACTAGGGTATGACTCAGCAGAGCAGTTAAGCAGCTGCTTGTCTTTAAACTGAAACACTTAGAGGTCTGGAAGCTTAAATATCTCAACAGAAATAAAAGGGGTGAGCAGCTTGTTTGTACTATTTAACAGTACATGATTTCTACTTGCTATTGAAACATATAGAGTGAGAGACTAGACTCCAAAATAACTATGAAAGAGACATATGGAAAGCAGGTTCAGATTTTTATAGTGCTAAAAGATTAACCCCACTGAGATTTCATATGAATTTTCATGTATTTTTTAAACCTAGAAACTGAGAGCCCAGGGGATGCAAAAGAAATTCTCCTGATTAAAGCAAAAGATGTGTGGTTGGAAGAATCAGACTCAGTTCTCAGGTTTGCTGCAGTGTGTGACCTTTAGGCTTTGGGATAAAAAATAGACAACCATTTTTTTCTTTCTGCAGCCTGGCATGTTTGTAGTTCTAGTGAAAGCATGTGTTGAAAATCCTGCCTCCCTTCTCTAGAAAACTCTTTCTCCCTTCCTCCCTCCATCATGATTTAACAAGTGAAGAGCAGAACAGGAGAAAACTGCATGATCTCTTCTACTACCTATTATCTTTCTTCCAGCATAAATTTCTAAAGCAGTAGGTAAACTAGCACAACACAGATTCAATAATTCTTGGTATTGCAAAAAAGAAGGAGAAGACTTTCTTAATGGATTTGTGTGGAAAGGAAAAGCTCTATTTGCTTTGGTGCCCTCTCTACTCCCGACAAATTCAAGTCTGTCCATAAAGGCATAAAAATATGAAGTATTTAACAAAATAATCTCAAAACTTCTTTGAGAGCTACAGAGGAAAAAGAATCCACATACGTGGACATCTAATTTTTTTAAGGTGCAGTAAAAGCTATTATTGCCCTTATATAAGTACTGGCTGGAGTCACAGAGCAGTACAAAATCCAGAAGCAGGTATTCTAATTTTTTTGCTCACATGGTATTTCATAGCATTGGTTTCAATGGAATTATTTCAGAGAGTGAAAGCACCTGGATTTCTTCATTTAAAAAATCGCAACCTGGCACTAGAGGGATATCTGTTCACCTGTTATGAACGCATCAAGCTTTAATATTATGCATCATTTGCATGAAAGAGTGGGTTAAAATCTAAGATTTATGTTGTAGCTTATTCATAGGAAAATGCATTTGACTCTAAACAAATATCAGAATTGTTTTTCTTGCTTTGTATTTTTCAATATTTGAATGAAACTGATGCTTTAAGTTCTAGCTTTCATATTTTTCAGATTCTGTACTGCATTAGTATATAACTCTGAACTTCAAATAAAGTGTCAGCAAGTTCTCTTCACAGATTAGTTAGACTAAACAATCCTTTTCCAGCCTGAGAACCAAGGACACCGTTGCAGTTTCGGCATAGTATAAACAACAAAAAGTATAAACAACAGAGAATTGAGGAGAGCAATCTGGAAGGGTGGGATGTCATAACCTGAAGCTGTAATTGGACAATTAACCCCAATATGTAAAAGGACCAACATTTATAAAAGTGCGAGAACGTATCATCCATCTTGGGTGTAGCTTCAGCAAGGCTCTTGTACTGCCCAAGGTGCATCCTTTGAAGGCCTTTTTAATAAATACCTGCTTTATTTCTTTAACACCATCTATCCTCTGTCCTAGGTAGCCTCTCAAGGCATCAGAGAAACTACATTTGTGAAAAGGACAACTAAGCTGTGTAACTCTTTGCAATGCAATACGTGAAGGCTGATCAAATTACGAGTTTAAAAACTAGAACATGGATAAATTCACGAAGACTAGGTCATTAGTGGTGTACCAGTTTGAAAGCAAACTAGTGGGAGATCCCAAGTCAGAATTACAATTTAATAGGAAAAGTAAAATAAAGGCAATAATACAGAAAAACTGGCTTAAACTGACAGAGTCAGGATACGACTGACGCCTTGTTGGTCACGGTGGTGGTAAGAGTCTGATCAAATGGTCTCTGCAGTCCTGTAGGAGTGATGAATGTGGTTTGGTCAAAGAGGTGATCTTGTAGTAAAGTCTGGTCCTTTTCTGGAGGCCAAGTGGTAATTATGTAGTTTTTCTCCTCTGGGAATCCAGTGCTGCTCATGGTGCTCCAAACCTCAGGTTATAGCCAGGTAGGAAGGCTTGGTTCCTCCCCTGGGAGGAGCATCTCACAATGGGATGATGTAATTTTATCAGTCATGCAGTGAGACTCAATGGCGCATTAACAGAAATTATATCCCCCTGGAGACATGGGTCATGGAAGAGATAAAGAACACTGCCCCACCTGTTTTTAACAGCTTAGGAAGATGGTAATAGAATACATACTTTTGGTTACATCTTACATGTAACCTAAGACAAGTAGATGCCCAGATGCAAGCCAGGTCAGAAATATCTGAGCAGCTGGGAACTGGGAGATCACACCAGATGCATCCACCCATATATAGGACTGCCTCTGCAAGCAGTAGCCAAAGTCAGAGACATCTTGAACAAACCAAGAGAATGGCAGCTCTTACAAGTTTTAGGAGCAGGCAGTACAAAATCAGGGAGGGTAACATCACGCCTTATGTGATCCCAGCATAGAGAGGCTTTTAGTCAGCACCAAGAAGGCATTCTCACTCATGTGACTTCATATTCCCATGCAGTAGCAGATACAGGCTGTTCTTATTGCTCTGACATTTATTAATCTTCAGCCATCCAGAATCCTTGAAAACTATCATTGTCTGACTCAAGTCAGTGCAGTTCTTAAGCTTCTTTAATCCTACCTGGCATCAGGATCTCAGCTCAGTGTGATAAAATCACCAGCTCCATGTCTACCCTGCCTCTGATTCTCACGTATGAACTCTGACCTCTTGCATTTCCACAGTGTTCCTTGTGTTGCAGGTCAACTTTGAAGGTCGTAGACTTCATCTCACCTGCTGACCCTACCGCCAAAGTTTTGTGTTGAAATCCAGCAGCAGGCCTTTCAAGTACCTACTTCTTTTATAAGAAAATAACCATTCTAAAAATAGAGTGCTAAGTCCTAGGGCTGAGCAAAACCTGCAAAGTCAGAGAAAAAAAAAAGTTGAAGTAAAATATCTGGTGCTGGTAGAAAAAAAATGAGTAAATAAGAAAAGCATTAGTCCTGCTGAAGGTTGTGTTGGACCCGATGTTATTATGATTTTCTGGAATCATTTTATATGTACTAAAAATAAGTAGTTCATTTGTTACAACGAGATAATACTTACATCTGTATATCTTGTATTTCAGTGTACATAAGTTATTGACAGTTTAATAATCAAACATTTAAGAAATTAGAAGACTGTATTTGTGTGTGTGTGTGATTTTAGGACAATGTCTACACATATCTAACCTGTCTTGCTCTCTCTAGGGCTGAATTCATTCTTCTGGTGACACCATGGTAAATCCAGAGAAATCTGATGGTTATTGAAACGCTTCCTTATAGCCTCTTCTACACTAATTCAGAGAATTTGGTTTACAGGGAAAGGAAAATAGACAAATGTGCCTTCAGCAACGTTTCACTTTCTAAACTTTGGTTTTTGTTTTTGTTTTTGTTTGGTTTTGGTTTTGTTTTTGTTTTTATTTTATTTTTGTTTTTGTTTTTTTATTACATGATATAATGTGGGACCACAAGAGGATTTACAGCCCACCAAGAAGTGCTTCCAGCGACTGGCACTGTAGAGCAAGCAATGACTGCATCAGTGTCATGGTGTTCTGGCTCCACATTAGTTATAAGAACTTTGAAGAAAAAATATGATCACCTGCTGAAGCTAGATGCAAAGCACTGATACCTTTATACTGTTGGCCATCTTATCTTACACGAGGAATGATTTTCTCTTGTCCATCTCATCTTTCTGTAGTAATTGGAAGGCTGAAGTGGACCACTCGGATAGGTTTGGGAATAAATCCCACAGCGTTAACCTCAATGAGATATTTTTGTAGGCTTAACTTCAATAAAACATGCTACTTTAGTCAAGATTTTCTAGAGGGTTCTACTAGATAACTAACTGACTAGACCGTTGGAGTCCTTCATTCAGAGGGTTTTTTTTTTTCCTTAGTAAGTTGTGCTGCCAGATTTTCAGCAAAATTTTCCCCACATTAACAGAGGTTAGGAAAAATCTAACTGCAATGGAATAAAGTCTCCCTGCTTCCAGGCTTCAGGGACTATTTAGACTGATTTTTCCGTTAATTTCTTCCCTTGTTGCTTCTCATGATCAAAATAGCCGCAGAGCATTTTTAATTAAAATATCCCCATCTTTCGTTACCGAAGTTGTATCTTCATTCCCTATTCCAGGTTCCCTGGAAAAGCGGCTCTGGGATGGTGGGGATCAGATGGCCACCAGAGGGAGCGCGCGGAGCCTCCAAAGTGTAACAAGTTCCCAGTGTTGGAAGCAAAGGGGGTCGGAGGTGAGAACCACTCCTGTGTGCCAAGCATCACTCGTGGGGGTGGGCAGGCAGCCTGGGGCAAGAGCTCACGATGTAGCACCTGAGCGTCTCACAACTCAGCTGCCAAAAAA
>VWZS01006705.1:342830-426382 GCA_013397075.1 Rhabdornis inornatus
AATAAAATATATATATATATATATATGTGTGTGTGTGTGTGTGTGTGTATATATATATAATTTTTATCTAGATCTATAATCTGTCTATAGCTGTGTATGTCACACACATATCTATATAACACACACACACATGCATATCTATCAAAGAAAAAAGAACAAAGCGAAAATACCATAATGCCAGGTAATCTAGGCAGTTCTAACAGCCTGGCTCTGGTTTATGTTCGCTAGAATCAGGTCTGGAAAGTGTTAACGGGTTCGGTGGTTCTGGGCTTCTTCTTAGCATGCCCAATGTGTTTCGAAGTCCAGACTGAAGTGAATTAGTTGATTTTGTTTCTTGAAGAGGAGAGCAATTAAAATTATTTCATCAAAACCTTAATGCTTTTTATCAGGCAAGGGTGGTCCTCTCAGATATAGACTTCTTCCACCATATGCAATCACATAATACCCTGACATCAGGAGGGAAAAATTACTTCTATTTCTTTGTGTAACCCAGGAAAAAAAAAAAAGAGAAGTGCAGGAAGACTTGAAGGACTGCTGCAACTAGCTTTGTGACAATCCTTTCCATGCCCACATGTACATGAGAGGCCATGATATCTGTTGCTTCTTTATCACTTCGAGATTAACTCTGTAGCTAATCTAAAATGGACAACCCTTTACACAGCTTCAACCCCTGTCAAGGCTTACATAATAGTAACAAAATACATACACACAGGCACATATATACACATATGCACACTTACACACTTCTTTATCACCTTGTTATTAACATCTACCTAATTACAGTTGTGTTCATAGTAGTAACTGATCTTTTTAATTCAATATCATTTGATTCTTCTTGGGCTACACATAAAAGTGACTCACAGGCACAGCCTTCTGCTGCTTCTGCTACCATCAGTCTTCCTGCTCCCAGACACAGATGTGCATGTGCATACAAATTTGAGCTAGAGATAGTGTTCTTGAAAGCTTATTTTCTGGCTAAAAGCAATAGGGATGTTTCTCCTGTTTTTCATAGAGGTTGTCTGCCAGTACTGTGAAAAGGCTGGTGGTGGTTCTGACCAGGAGCTGGAAAGGTGTGTTGTTGTAAGGCAGTGCTAAACCCGATGTGCTATGTCTGGGAGCAGAGAAGTCCATATATTTTTGAATAAAAGGCTACTTCCCTTCCTATGCTAGAAGATAGATCATCTTCTACACTGAATACTATTTTTTTGTTTAGCTAAAATTATCCGTCTGCTGAGGAGTGACACATTCTGAAAGTGTCAGGGATTATATAACTGTAGTTAGAGAACAAGGTCCTCCATCAATGATACATTCTGAGGATGCTTAGTGTCTTGCGTGTATGAGTCTAAAGTCAATCAAATTAGTGACGATACTTTCTTTCAGAGCTTTAACTGAATCAGCAAAACTCCATATTCAGAATTAATCTTATTAAAAGCATCAATTTGATTTAGAATATAGAAGACAGGTAGCAGATTTTGTTGCTTTCAATATCTCCCTGAGTAAGGTATTAATCTCTAAACAATGGGAATATTGTTAGGAGGCAAAAGTGTGAAAGTCCTGCTTCTTACTGTTCTGTCTCTATGCTACATGATTTGCTGCTAAAAATACAGTTAACAAGAAAGCATATGTTCAATTTCCTCTGAAAACTTCATAGTAGTTTTTATCTAGAAAAAAGAAAAAGACTGAAAATTGACACTATGGATATCAGAATATTTAGTAAACACTTCTGTCAAGTGTTAATAAATCAAGTACAAGGAAAAACAAGTCAATATGCGCTGTCATTGAAATGCAAAATAACTTGAAGTGTAGAGTTGTATTGAGGTTTTGGGGGATAGGCGTTGCTGGTTTGGTGGGGTTTTTTGCTTGATTTTTAAAAATTTTTCTATATATTTTTTGTTTGTTTGTTTTGTTTTTTGGGTTTTTTTTGGTTTTTTTGTTTGGTGGGGTTTTTTCTTTCGTTCGTTGGTGGGGTTTGAGGATTTTGTTTGGTTGTCTTTGTTCTGTTTTGTTGGGGAATTGTGTGCGTGTGTGTGTTTGTGTGTGTGTGTGTGTGTGTGTGTGTGTGTGTGTGTGTGTTTTAATAAGAGTACAAAGGAAATAAAAATAGTCCTTTTATAAAATGCAGTCATGGCTTTTTCCTGAAGTTGGGGCATGGACAGTGACTTTGCAGCAGATTTTAATTGCAGAGTATAAAAATCTAAAAGATGTGCTATTAAAATATGCATAGTTTGTATATCTGAAACCCAGAGCATGTTTTCACCAGAAAGTGAGGAAGCTTCTAGAGAGCATTCATGCACCCTGACCACCCATGACCATTGCAGAAGTAGCTGGAAATTACAAGTGCTCTTGAAAGGTTTTCAAATCAGATCCCTGAGACTCACAATAGATGATGGGATCAGCTGCCCTCTGAAACTTCTTTTTTACTCTCTTGACAAAAAAAAAAAGCACTTAGATGATTAGCCTTCAAGGTCTGGAGCGATTTATAGTGGTGAGTTGGATGATTAGTGGGTTTAGACAGGATACACTTACCCCGAAGCTTTGCATGCCTCTAATTTGAATTGCCAAGCCACTTCCACATCAAAGAGACACAGCTCTGCACATCAATTTCTTTCACTAAATATTCTCTTTGACTCAGTCTATATTCTCACTGTAATCAAGAACTCATTGTACCAAACTTTTTTGAGGATAAAGGGAAGAATAAACAGCTATTCAACACAAACTTTCTATTCTTTCCTACTATTGAACATTTACTGGTATGTTTTAGACTTGACCAAAGATTCTATCTCTTGCTCTTTCAGTGATTATTTGATCAGACACCTGTTGCCTATCACATTCAGGAATAATAGAACTTGGTAAGAATAGCAATATTTTCCTTTAATCTTACCTGAAATATTAATATTTCTAAAGCCACATGTCTTCATTACTTTTATTCTAATGGAATTAAACAGATCATGCCTGGAGATTAATAACAGATCATCTAAGCCACCCCAAGAGATTCTGCTGACAACTTCTATTGGGCTTTCCATAGGATGATCTTCTTGTTTTTAAACTCAATCAGAAATACAACACTTTTATTATGACAACAGGTTATTTTCTTACCAATTTTTCACCTCAAGGTTCAAAAAATTGTCAATTCATCACCGTCTATTTTTTTTACTTTTTTAATACACACAGCAAATTATATGTCCCATCTATGTGCAAAGAGCTAGTACAATGGAAAGGAAGTAGTAAATTCCAACCTCACTGAATATGGCTTTGTGTTCTGGATACTGCAGTCTTCCATCTTAATGTCAGTATCCAGAAACAATGAGAAGTTCAGGCAGAAATTCATGTGTTCAGATAGAAACTTTCATTCTCAAATGAAAGTTTAATTGTGGGTTTCATGTACATCTGGTATTTATGAGAAAAAGAACAAAAAATTGTTTAGCAATAAAACATATATTTGCTGATGGAATTTTATAGTCATTATCATTAATGTTTTTTGAAATGTGTTAGAAGCTTGAAAAATTCCTGTTACAACCTAAAAATTACTTCCCAAAATATGTAATTTATAAGAAGTTTTGAGGTAAAGGAAAAAAGAGCAAAGTTGCACTTCCCTTCAATGGTGAGCTGAAACGGAGAGAATGGGTTTGGAAATAATTTATTTATTTTAATTACTGGTTTGGCTTTCTGTTTCCAATATAGATATGAAATTTCTATTAATTCAGGATGAAAATATATCTTATGAGTACCAGTAAAAACTCCTGTCCCTGACTTGAATGGTATTAACAGTTTTTCTTGCTTTTCTGTCAATTATATCATGCTGTAGAATGGTTGTCTGGGCATGTGGTCCAAATCTAGTGGAATGTCCTTTACCTACAGCCTTCCTTCTTGTCAGTTCTTCACCTGTGGATGGAAGATCAAAGCTTCATGTGCACTTCCTCCCACCATCTTTTTACAAGAGAAAAGCAAGAAGTAAGGGGGACAAATGCTAGGTGCTGGTTGGGTTATCTCAGCTCTAAAGGAAAAAGGAGATGGAAATGGGGGCTGAAAGCAATTCCACGTGTGTTTATGTATCACATTCCTGTCAAAGATTCAGTTGTTTTGTTTCTAGATTTTTTTTTTTAAACACCCAACAAAACACAAAAAATGGAACCTGTCACATCTGCAATCTATTGTGCTCCCATCTAATTCCAGAAATGTCATATTATTAAATTAAAGCTAGAGTATACTCTGATAAAAATTCAAAACACAAAGAGAAAATTTCAAGGTAATCCATCTTCCAAGACTTCTCGGAGATTTTATGCTGGCATTCCTCTGACAGTAGCATAACACTCATGAAATCTCTCCAGGCAGACAGGGCTCTTCAATTGGCTCTATTTATTTAGTACAAACACTGCACAAGTGTAAACAATTATTCTATTTTTACATGAGAAATAGACTGTGACAGAGAATCCTTACTACTGAAAATTACTATTAAAACAAGAAACCAAAAAAATAAAAAACTTGCCATGTGAACCCCAAGTATGAGCAATAATTTCAAAAGTAGCAACAACTTAAAAAAAAATCAACTTTCCCTTTCTACATTTTTTTCCACTTCAATGAAAGCATATTATGCTTTTTTCACTATTTTCATAAGGATTTTATCACCTACTTCTTATTTCCTAAGGGAAAGTGTGTTTTTAAGTCCAAGATAATTTTATCAACTTCAGTTTGTAGTATAGTTTGGTATGAAAATTTTATCTATGATATAATCAGTGCAAACAACAGTATTTAGGAAAAAATTGACTGTAAAAAGAAGAAAAAAAAACCCCAAATTAGTATTTCTTCACTAGAACTTAAAATTAGCATGACATCCATGTGTCATCACATTTGAACTTATGAAAAAGTATGTTTTCCTTGGAGTGTGAACTTTGTATTTCTCCAGGATTGGGTCTGGCTGAGATGCAGTTAATTTTCTGGATTTGCTCCAAGGGGTCCATGTCCTTACGCAGGGGACCCCAGAGCTGGTTGCAGTGTTCCAGGTGCTCTCACCACAGCAGAGCAGAGAGTCAGAATCCCCTCCCTCGCCCTGCTCGCCACGCTGCTTTGGGTGCAGCCCAGGAATTTGGCTTTTTGGGCTACCAGCACACATTGCTGAGTCATGTTGAACGTCTCATTAACCAACACCCTCGAGTCTTCTCCTGAAAGGTGCTCTTAATCCATTCCCTCCTCATCCTGTATTTGTGTTTTCACTCCCTCCTCCCCTATAGCAGCTCAGAGGGATGAGGAATGGGGACTGTGGTCAGTTTATCATCCCTTGCCTCTGCCACTCCTTTCTCCTCAGGGGAGGACACCTCTCACTTTTCTCCTGCTCCAGCCTAGGGTCCCTCCCACAGGAGACTGTCCCCCACAGATTTCTCCTACAGGAGTCCTCCTGAAGGCTGCAGTCCTTCATGTGCTGCTCCAGTGTGGGTCTCTTCCATGGGATGCAATCCTTCAGAAACAAACTGCTTCAGAGGCAGATTCCTGATGTGGTCAAAGGTCCTGCCAGCAAACCTGCTCGAGTGTGTGCTCCCTCCATGGGGCCACTGGTCCTGCCAGGAGCCTGTTCCATTGTGGGCTTCCTAAGGGGTCATAGCCGCCTTTGGGCAAACAACTTCTCTGGTGTGGGTCCTCCAGGGTCTGCAGAGGAATTTCTGCTTTGCACCTGGATCATCTCCTTCCCATGCTTTTTCACTGACCTTGGTGTCTGTAGGGCTGTTCCTCTCACATATTCTCATGCCTCTCTCCATGGAAGGTTGCACAGGTGGTTTTCCCCTTCTTGAATGTGTTATCCCATCCATCTGGGAGCTGTCTGGTATTGTCTCTGTCAGACATGGGGGGAGCTTCTGGAAGCTTCTCACAGAAGCCAACCCTGTATCTCCCCCACTACCCCACTACCAAAGCCTTGCCACACAAATCCAATACATCTCCTCACACTACCAAACTTGAAAAAAAAATAAAAAAAAAAAAAAATTAAAATTATTTTAAACAATTTCTGTATGTACACCTATATGCTTCATTACACTTTCTGCTAAAATGTGCTATGCTAAGTAAATTTGACACTGAACTGCAGAGGTGTTCACATTTTCTTTGTAAACTAAAATGTGTAAGTGACTATAAGTACAAGACTTATGCAGCGGGAAAAGGCATTCTGATAATTCTACCACGGTAAAACATTGTGTGGGGTTAAAGGGAATTGGAAAGAGATTGCAGAAGAAATTACAGTCATCTGAGTATATTCAAATATTCAAGGCATATTTGAGCAGTGAAGGGATAAGGTTGCAAATGATAGGTCACAAAAATCTGTGTGTTCATAACACTAACAGAGGAGCTAATTTTTTTCTAGGGAAGGAATGAGATAATTTGCATTTTTAAACAACCATGAAAGAAAATGAACTTCTCTAACCTTGGGCAATTAAACTGAGGTGTCTCAGGTCCTCACACCAAAGTGAAAAGGTCCTCAAGAAAACAGATTACTTTTCCAGATGCTTAGAGTCAGAAATGAATTTGAGTCACACTGCCCAACAGACAAAATGGTGTTTCCTGACCCAGATAGCTTACTGCCTACAGGTTTTCCTGAAATGATAACCAGTACAAAACATGAGTGTCAGGGCACCATCATTCTTACATGAGAGAGTTAGGCATTGCCCCAAAACAGAAACCTTTAAGTTAACTCTTTTTATTAATTGATGCGTATATAGTGTGTTCTTTGTTAAAGAATTTTCTCATCAACAGTGCGATAACAGCGTGTGCTACTGAGTTCACAACAGACAATAGATGCAAAAATAAGCAAAACTCCTATCATAGACATTGTTTCTTACAAAAAACGTTTACTTGATAAGTGAGGAAATGCTGGTGTTGTTTTCAGGGTCGTCATGGCAGTAATACACATATGCTGCAGACAACTGCATTTTGAAAAAAAGTAGAATCACAGAGGATAGCTAAGGCTAAAGCCTGGAAAACACACAGTTCTGCACTGCAGTAAAAATTCTATGCTGACTCAACCAACAAGAAAATTTTTTCTGCCTATCCTCTGGCAGCATGGCTAAGGCAATGCTGATTGTTAGTCTGATCTGTTAGCACGACAAGCTTTCAAGCATGGCAGAAGCCTTGCAGCAACTCTGCCTCTGACAGAGGCACACAAAGTGGGATGCTGTAAATGGCACACACGAAACAGTCACGTGGATGTGCATGCACACACACACAGGGTGGCAGCCTCCATTGCTTTGGCTTTTTGGCTTACAAATGCAGCAAAATATAAATTACTCTTTAATATGCATTGTTGATGGGCTCCACATCCAAACAGACTTGGAAAACAATTTTCCAGGAAAACCTTATCAAATTTCACCATAATGGCAAGAAAATACTTTTTAGTTTTGTAAGTTTCTTGTATTAGTTGAAGAGTAATTTCATTCCTGATCAAACATCAATAGATATTTGGGCTATTTTAACATAATTAGAGTGATTTTAAACTTTGATCTATTCTCCATTGTTTACTTTCTTAACTGCACTTGGCAGCCAAGTTGGAGACAACTGGAACCAAAGTCAAAAAAAAGAACTATCTGAAAAGGGTTTCCAAGCTGTTTGCCATCAGTGTTCTTCTGCACTGACATGTCATTTCTCAGTTAGTTTATTAAACTGCAAACAAGGAAATAGAATTTTTACCTATTTGTGTATTTTGTAAGACTTATTATTCAGCAGAATTTAACACAATTAATATAATTTGAGCCCGAAGGAAAGTTTCTGGGATTCTTTTTAGTGCTTAACACTGTATTTTAAATTATATACTTTGGCACTCAATTTCAACTAATGGTACACTGAGGTAAAATTTTAATCTATATTTAGAAAAGTTTCTGGGCTCTTAAATCAAGGAGATACTTCTGAAAATATTAGTGAAATATTTGACAAATTTCCCCAATTATGAAATATTAAATTATTTCTTTTGTAACAGTCAGAAGGAGTCCTAGATCTCCACTCACATAAACTCAAAAGCACATAAAATTTAATGTGCAACTTTGATTTTGTTGCTTTAAAGTATTTGATATTTCATATTTATGACAGTAAAAATATTTTCTTATATGACTTTAATAAATCATAGTTGCTAAAAAAAAAAACCTTATCTGAATCTAAAAAGGGCTTAATGCCTGTTTTACTTGTTTAAGGGGTGTGCACACCTTAAAAGAATAGGTTTTATATCAAATGAGTAAGTATTTGTAGCATCTACGTGTAGATTTCTCCCTTTATCCTGGCACACACTTTTGACAGTGTTATAACCTAAAAAATGGTCCTATTCATCATATATATGTATACCAGTTTAAAACCACATGAATATACTCAATTTCACTAACAGGAAAAATAGTCTATTCACAATTGTAGCATCGAGCAAAGTCTGACCAACAAACCTCTCTTATTTGCAATAAAACACA
This sequence comes from Rhabdornis inornatus, assembly GCA_013397075.1. Taxonomy (NCBI): domain Eukaryota; kingdom Metazoa; phylum Chordata; class Aves; order Passeriformes; family Rhabdornithidae; genus Rhabdornis; species Rhabdornis inornatus. Next base: position 351,257 of record VWZS01006705.1, read on the forward strand.
CCAGAACAAACAGAACCAAAACAAACAAACAAAGACTCGGAAGACTCAGAATCTGGTTCTTAATTTCTATACAGAACAGAATTATTTGCATCTTGCCTTAAGTGATCAGTATCCATCATATCACAGTCTCACAAAGAAGAGCTACTCTGTTTTGTTGATCTTAAGTGCCATATTAGGATTTTGAGTTCTTCCAGAGTTTGTATATTTGGTCTCAACAGATAAAAAAGATTAAATAGGTACATGAAACAAAAATCTGTAAAGTTACAGAACATTTGGACATCGAAAACATGTTTCTGAGATACTTTCTTCTGCAGTTTATCAGTACTTATCCTAAAATATTGAGAAACCATTAAATGCTAAAAAAACAAGAGAATCATGATGTTACTCACTTCAAAATGTCAAAGCACATCAATGGCAATTTAGCTCTTTTTTTTGTTGCTTTTATTTTTTTTTTTTAATTTTTTATGCCACTGAAAAATAACTTAATATTTCAGGGTTCTCAGGGTATGAAGAGATAAAGTATTCTTATTTAATTACAGCATTTCTGTCAAAACAGAGCAATATACTTTCATTTTTTTGTTATTTGCTACACAGCCACAAACTCTTAGTTCTTTGGGTGCCTGTAGATTACAAACCTGTATCTACAGAACTCCTGTAATTCCTGTAGAATTCCTTTGCATATTCAAGTTCCTATTAATATTATCAAAAGGCAGGAGTTTGCAAGGAAAGCAGAACTGAGTATTTTAAGAACAATGTATTTCTTTCTTCTCTACCATCTTCATCTTCCTTTCATGTAAACAGATATTTTACTTAAGCTTCTCCACTTGTCATCTTCAAAAATATAAATTTCCTTATAAAATAAAAGAAAACAAAATTCATTCTAGATCAAAACTGACGCAGAATAGATGGTGGACTATTGGCCCAGGGAGCACAAGCTATGAAGGTCACTGGAGAACCCTGAGAGACCACCAGCATGCATTCCCTGACTTAAAAAGTTTGAGAAACCTATTTCTCCCACGCCGGGCCATAAGAACCCTGCAAGTGCTTACAGGTTCATCTGAGAGGCCCCATCACCTGTATGGATCAAAATGACCAGGTTTACTCCCCAGGCTAGTTAAACCCAAAAAGCCAAGACACACTAGGAAAAGGGTCTGACTGCCACACCCTGGGCTAGCCTGTCTGTACAATGTCCACCAAGCCACCAAGCCCTTCCTTGGTCTGTCTTTGCTCCTGGGTCAGAGACATTAGCAGAGGCAGTGCAGGGACTGTGGAACAAGAGGGTGACTGGTTCCCAATTAAGGGTTCTGGAGAAGGGGCCTCTTTTTCCCTGCTGCTGCAGGAATACAGTGAGAAAGTAAAGAAACCTGCAACCCCTCTCCTCTCTATGGCATCAAAGAGCTAACTCTGCTCTTAAAAACCATTTGACTGCCCTGCCAGGACCCTCAATGCTCACTGCAGGCTGTGTGCAAGGGCTGGGAGACAGCTTGGACACTCCTCCATTGTCCACACATTTGAGTTCCACCTTCTTGATGCTTATCCATGTCCCTACAAAATTCATGTTTTTAAAGTCCAGCCATTTCTTGCCAGTCTTCTTCCAAATTCTTACTTGGCTTTTACTTTTCAGAAATGCTAGTAAGTCATGCATGACAGCCTCAGTGACCAGGCTGATGTGTGAGACTGACATTTCAAGTTAATGTCAAAATATTAGAAGTGGTTTGCAGTTAGCTGTCTTCAGGGACTGAGGAGGCTGCACAGCTTTTTCAGAGCATGTAACACACTGCTCATATTATAAGCCACTAATAATATTATCAAAAATCTCCTACAGCATAAATGAATAGCTGCATACATGATGTAGCTGCCTCAAGTTGGTTGCGTTTCCTTGTCCTCAGTTTCTGACTGCAATATGTAATAATAATCTTCCTAGAGGAAATTACTCAAACAAACCACAACTACATATGCAGTATTTCCACTACTCCTATTTTGTAAGATACTGTTCTGATACAGTGACTGCCTTTTGTGCTCTCTCTCAGAACAAATCAGAGCTTAATAATAGAGCAAGCATAGAGATGTACAGAGAGTGCATTAAAGTCACCTCCACTTTTTCTAACAAACACATTGCCATCTGTCATCCCCATAACAGTGTGTGAAGGCAAAAAAAATCAGCTTGAAGAAATGATCTAGAAAGAACCAGTCACTGCACATGCATTGATTACTACAAATGTGTTGCTGTAAGGGCAAACCTGTTTGGGAGTCTGAACTCTTATAATCTCTCACAAAAGATACAGAGGGGAAAATGGGAAACCAGGGAAAAGCATAATTATAGTGTCTTCCTGTCAAATGGTTGGAGGGATAAAATGTCATCTTCCTGCATAATAAATAAATTAGAATTTCAATATTTAAGTCCTTGTCAGAGAGAAGATCTGTCACAGAATAACCATTAATTTCTATGCTGCCTCTAGGGGAATTTTTCTCCATTGAGGACATTTGACTGTTAAATGCTAATAGGAATTAAATAAATGCTTATGAAGTTTAAGATATCTAATCAAGAAAACCCAGAAAAGATTAAAATTACTTCCCTCCCCCCTGCTACTTACAACAGACACTGGTTGTGATATCCAGATGTGAAGGATCTAATGAACATAATGGCATCTATTTTAGGAACTACTGTAGCATCAATATTACTTTGCAGATCACGACACATTAGAAAAAAATTAAAGACAAGGAAATTGTGGTGTCCCTGTCAGTTGACTTCATCAGTTGCACTTTGTATTTTATCCTTGAAACCTGTCAGACTCTTGTAAACAACATTACTTCAGTGTCATCTATATGCACCAGAAGATTCTAATAGGAGCTGGGGTAACCTTGACTGTCAGTCCTGAATGGCAACCAGTAGTGACCACATTTAGGGCTCTGGTCACTCTTATCTGGACAGTCTTTGCTTTCCCCTTCTTCGCACTTGCATTTTTTCGCATCAACACATCTCTTCCTTCTTTATTGGAAACTCTACAATGGATTCTATTTCTTTATCCCTAGAGAAGGGGTGTAAAAAATATTAGTTTTTCTCAGCATTAAAAAACATCTCAGTGCTAAATATATATTATTCCATATAATATCAAAACCTGTGTAAAGGAAAAAAGGAGCTAACATATTTTAAAACTTTTTTCTTATCTAGAAAAAGTTAAATAAGTTGTGTGGATTTTTTTTTTTTTAATTAGAGAATTTGGCACTTCTCTAATTTCAAAAATTACCATTTTGAATCCAATTTTTAAAGTGATGTCACTTACTATCCCACTTTTGACAAATTTACTGCTCTGAAAATTCAAGCAGCCAACACCTTCTACTGAACCCTCTTTCCATGTATTTGTCTCCCTTCCTGTGTCAGCCTTAGTGGCCTTGTGTGCCCTGGAAGACAGTAGTAACGAGGAGCAGACAGAGCTCAGGAAGCAGAGCAGCAGCAGATGAATACCAAGACCACTGCAGAAATCCTTGGATTTGTGAGAAAGACCTAAAGTCATGGGGCATTGTTACTGGAGGCAGACTTTTGGAGAACATCCCTCAGATGTTGCCTGAACTGCCTGCAAGGATTGATCTTAACCTTTCAAGGAATGTGTATCAGGAACTCAAGAGATATACTCAATTTTATCAGGAGTATAACTGGGAAAGCTTCAGAGTCAAAATTTATATAAGTGCACCAAATGGCATGGTCACAGATGCAGAGGCATCTCCCCTTGAATTCCATCAATAGACAGCATTGCCTTCAATGTCTACTTAGCAGAGAATTTTCTTTGCCTGCAAACAAGTGAGCATTATGCCACAAGTTTTGGCTGGTTAGCTATTATCAAGATGCCTAAGGTTTTTCCCCCCCTGTCTGTTACCATAGAGATGCGAAGCACAAGGTGAGAGCACAGTGATGGTTTGTTCATAAAGTAGGGATCACCTGCTGGACTTGCAGGCAGAGTTTTTAAAGCAAGCCCCTTCACTGAAAAAATGGAAAGGGTCTTTTTTATGATGGGACTAGAGCGGGTTTTTTTTAGTCATTGTGCCTCAAATTGCTTCCTGGAAGACTATTTGAAAAATGCCATGACCCTAACTACATTTTTTTTCCATGTTTCCAGCATCATCATCATCAGCAATATGAATAAGCCTGAAGGGAAAATCTGGTCTTCAACGATACTTGTCTTGATGCATGGTCTTCAAATCAAAGTTGCAATGTCATGTGCTTGGAAGTGAAATAGCACAGTTGCAGGTCACGATATAAAGTGCCCAGAAAGTCTTTGTTAATGTTGCTGTCAGGTGAAACTCAGCTTAATTGTTAAAGCACAAAGTGAGCCTCCTAAGACTGGCAGCCTAAACAAGAAAAAGATCTTGTGAAAAGTGTTGCAAAGTAATGTGCAGATGTAACTTAAATGACCACATTCACGCAAGCTAGTCAGGAAAGGGTTGTTCATCCAGGGTACAAATAATTATTCCTAATTAATGAGTTCCCTGCAAAAATGTGTCTGTACTTGAGAACCCCATGATCTTTACAGCTTTAGTGGCCATCATCTCAAAGTCGTAGAGAGTATCTTTTTCAGTAGACATGACCTCAATCTAAAACACTGCCAAGAGAAGGAAAACAGGAGCTTTTCTATTGGAAAGCATGTGGTGAACTATGGGTTAGAATTGCTATTGTTTCATGAGATAGTGATAAATAGTAGTCATGCGTAATTTCCACAGACAAATGAATGTGTAGCTGATGACATGTTTTGCTCATTTAACTGCTGTATTTTTCAAAAGCAAGACTTGCATCTGCAATTTCTGCAGGTACATAGAAGACTGGGACAAAAAATCCTCCTATTCAAGGATTGCAGCCAGGCTCATGGGTTTATAGTTAGAAATCTGATGCAATTTTTACACCTGAAATTGATGGCTTTTGTGAATCATTACCTAATTAAAATTTAATGCATATTCCCTCCTTACAGCACCTAAACTTTACTGCTCTTCAAGAAATAACAACACCATCATTTGGGGAATGGTGGAAGAGATTTAACATTCATATTCCCCTTCCTTTTTGCTCTGTACATGACTGCATTCATGCCTCAATGCAAAGCACACTTTTTATTGTAGTGCAATGAAAGTCTGCAGCAGTAAATTTGTGGCAAGTTACAAGGACAGCTCTCCTGTCACTAAATATCTACCTTTTTATTCCAGTCAGAGGTTAAGAAAACATGTAAAACCAAACCTGTAGAGAATATCCTGAATGGGATGGAGAAACATTTAATTTTTGTAGCTGTGTCATGCTATTTTACTAGTTCCTTTAAAGTAGTGCTATGTAAGCATTGTTAAAGTGGAAAGGATGCTTTAGAAACCAAGTTCCACAAAAACAGCTCTAGAGCAGTAAAAACAACAAATTACTTTATACAGATGTATTATTTTATAAAGCAAGATGGTATGCAAGACTTAGGAAATGCAGAGGAGAAAAAGAATTTCATTTTCTTGTATTGTGCTCAAGAATACAAGAAAATTGAACTATCTCAGCTCACACTGGACTTACTTCAAATATCTGCTGCCAGTCAGAACATTCCTTCTGACAGGATTCCACTTACCAATTACTTTGCAATCCAAGGACTGTATCAGTTTTCAAAGGGAAAGGAACATAACACAGAAGCTATCATCTTCTACAGATGACTACAATCTTAGCATACCTGTGGAAAGTTTTGGAGAAGAAAGCTGCTTGTAGGGCATTTCTTTGGTGAAGTTATTTTAGATTGAATTTAACAGTGAACACTGTCATATATTAAAGGGAAGAAAGAAAGATAGAACACACTTAGGAGGAGTGAAAGATGTTCTATGAATTAAAATAAGCAATTTTTTTAAAATTCAAACTATTTCAGTCACCCTCACAAGTAGATAGAATCAATCAGCAGTGAGTAACCCTGCTAAAAGCACTAAGAATAATACCAATTGTTTTACTGTGAATCCTTAAGAGTATTTTATGGCCTTCTAGCTTCCAGAACAATCAAGGCTAGAGAAATAGCAATTAAGATTTATGTCTGAGTTCTCAAAATTTATTCCAGTGGGATTCCAATAAGTAAATTTTTATTCTATCATTTTTTCTTCACCTCATTGAACACTCATGTCCCACTGCAGTAGAGGGAAAATACAGTTTGTGGAGAACATTAACATTATATTCAACTAGCAGGTGATAAATAAAGTTGACGTGGAATGAATGACATAAGGATAACCAGTGCATCAGTGTCATCAGCAGATACCCTGAATATTGCTGTTACAAGATATTTCTCTCATTTCTCACAGTGTGCATAGCATAAAATCTGTTAGAAATTCAAATTGTGTTTCCACAGCAGTGACCTGTGTCAGAGCAGAAGGAAAATACATGATCACAGTGGTTCAGAGTACTACAACAATGAGAAGATGGTGCACACTACAGCCAGTACATCTTGATGGTCTCTCTGGCACAAGCATCTAGCAGGCAAGGCAGTAAAAATGACAGATAATACCCCCATAGACCTTGACACATCTACTAGTCACGTTAACAAATTCCACTGCAAAAAATATACTACCTGGTTGTTGTTTTAAATGTAGTTTGTGGATAGCATCCAGAGTGCAAATGTGTCTGTTGGACTGAGTGTCAGACCTCCGGGATCTCAGTGACCTCATCATTTACCCACGTAACACCCACATCCATCTAGCACACATTAGAATGCACTGTGCCTGCTGCCTGTGCTCGGAGCAATCAGCCATTGCTGAATCCTCACACTGTGACACTTGTCTGTGCCTTAATTCTGGGTAGTCTTAGCAATCAAACAGCCAAGAGGACGGCAAACATTGTCTTGCACTTACGTTCTAACTTCTTGCATATAAAATTTTGTGAAATAATAATACATATGGCCAAAGGATATTCTTATATTGTAAGTTTGAAGCTGCAGTTAGTATTTAATGTGGTAGTGATGCATGTCTTACATACGCATTCTTAAAGACAAAGAGATTCTACTCTCTTATACCTTTGAAAATAGCATTTCTCTGATAGGTATGCATGCAATGAATTCACATAACACTTTGAACTCTAAAATTAGGCTGGTGCCCAATGCTGCAACAGACAAGCCTGATCATTTATAGAAGAGTCTCTCTCCTAAATGTCACATAGCATCTTTAGATACTAATAGTGAGCTATATAAGAATACGGTAACAAAAGAGATGAAGGGAACTGTAAAACAGACAAGACTTACAATTAAAGAGATCTGACAGGATCTGTACTCCTGGTTAACTCACAGGGTTATCAGTATATGTGTTCAAATGCAAACTTCGACCCAGCTCCAAGAGAAGTTGGAAGACTGACAGATAACACACACACAAAAAGATTGCTTGATGCATTAAGGCAGCAGTTTTAGACTTTATGGGTGAGCATTCTCTTTGATAATGTGAACTGTCACTGAGTCTGGTGTTAAAGCAGGCCCCAAGATGATCAGTGCTTCATTTACAATGGTTCAGGACAGTTCTTGGACAGAGGCAATACTTAGACCATCTATCCACTGAAAGTGAAGTTTAGTAACTGATATATCGATTGTGGAAAAGTCAATCATTTCCAGACTTAGAGTTTTCAGTTGTTTCTTACTCATGCAGACTTTTCTCACTGCTGGTGGCTCTGAGGTCCTTAGTGCTTTATGATATAGAAGGAACAGATTCACATTATCCCAATCTATCAGGGATGTAGGCACAGCCTCCCAGAATGACTGGGCCCTAGTGTCAGGGGAGAGTGAGTGACTGGTAAGGAGAAAAAGCATAAGAGGGTTTTTACAAGGGACACCTGGTACATGCTAAAGCCTCATTTCAATAAAAATACCATGAAAAAAAAGAAATCCCTACCTTAGGCTACGCCTACCATCTGATATGCAGAAGGCATGGCAGCAATCTTTGTTTGTTTGTTTGTTTGTTTTGGTTTGTTGTTGTTGTTGTTGTTGGGGGTTTTTTTTGTTTGTTTTTTTTTGTTGTTAAAAATAGCCCCAAGGCTCATCAAGAAACACCAAGAAACAAGTGCATGAGATTTCTACTATATCTGATTCTTTGGAAAAAGTTCTCTCTTAAAGGACCGTAAGCTATTTGCCCATTATACCAGTCATGACCAGATTGATACCAGTCAAACTCACTGATTCGTGAATTTTTATCTCTACTTTCATCCCATTACTGATGGTATTTGTACAGTTCCTAAAGTTTTTTTATTTATGATGACAGTTACTCTGTTCTAGTGGTGTCTTGGTTTCAAATAAAAAGCTCCAGAAGTTCTTCAACATCAACGCTTTTAGGTTTTATGTTCTTTTACTTTAAAAGCTCAGAAGTAGTGGGAGGGATAGGTTTGCTTCATTATAGCACAGCTTTCAGGAAGACACTTTATATAATAATGTATATAATTACAATTAAATAATAATAATTAACTATAATAAAATTAAATATTAATAAATATACAAATATTAATAAATATATAATAATTAAATACTTTCATCATTTGCAGATCCAAATATGCTTATTTTCCATTGCATAAATTTTCAAGGTCAGGTTTATAGTATCTTACTTTTCTCACTTGGCTTGCTTACCTTTGTTTCACTTTGTTCTTTTGGCTTCACTTTAGGTAAACTTTTTAATTCAAAAATATTCAGAAGGGAATTCTAACCTGACTAAGAAGACTTCTGTCTCTAAAGAAACAGATGCTTTGCAATGCAACTTCAATAAAAAAATATTTTGCCATACAATTTAGCATATCAGTGTTTGCAGTGTTACTTGAGTGAGCTTTTAAAGTGTATGCTGCTGGAGGCAGAAATGCCTAATTTTGTGTCAGTACCGCCAAGCTTAATTGTTCCGACCTCCAGTTGGAGTATTTAAATAAATAGTAGTGAAAAAGTAAAAGAACAATATCTCTAGGAGCTTAAAATAAAGACCACAAGCAGCTTGAAAGAAATGACACCATTTAAAATGTTAATTTTCCAATTTCAATATTTTCCACTTAACATACTGCTAACAGTGAGACAAACAGCATGTTCAGATTGCACTTTATTGCCTCATCAATGGACTTATCTGCTCTACTGAGTTTAATTTAGCCTAGATACATAACACAAACCATATAAAATATGAATTTTCTAATCTTTAGCTGAACACTGCAAGTTTTATATTCCTGATTACTTTATTATTGCATTTAATTGTCAATATGGTTTATGTGTTAATGCAAATTCAAATATAGTGCATTCTCTTTGAACAAAAAGAAATACTAAAATCTGTTGAATTTCATCAAAATAAAAAATAAGGCTTTAAGGAAATGTAAGTAAGATCCTGTGAGACTGTTGACAACAAGCATTTTCATAAACCGGGAGTGTAAAAATCATATATATGTTACATGAGCATCCTGTTTTATGTGACTGTGACAGTAATCAGAACAAAAATTTAACCAGTTTAGTTATCTTTTCAAGATTTCTCTAAATAACAGAACTTCATTTATCACCCAGTATGTAGTATGCAATAGAGTCAAGCTTCCATCTGACTTCCATAATTTTGATTATCACAATAAAATGTATGTTTAGTAAACGACTCTAGAACTCTGAAAATACATCCAATGGTAACATCTGAACAGATGCAGACTAATAGATTATTTATTCTATAGTTATTTACTTGCATGTATATGTAGCTATAAATACGATGACTACAATTTGGAACTTTTTATTGTAAAAAAAAAAAAGACAGATTGCATCAAATTAGACATATTTATGTATTATCTTAGGAACAAATATGAGTTGTGAAGCTCCAGGTGAATTTTGCATATTATCTCAGTAACCGTGTTATGAAATCTTTGGTAAGGCATTTCTGTAGCAAGCAAAGTAAATGAATTTTAAACATAAGATAGCAGCAGCAATTAAACCTTCCTACACAATAATTAAGTTTGTTCCGAATCTGTAGAGCTTCATGAAACATTTGTGCAAACACACTATCAGAAATATTATTTTTATAAGACTCACAGCAGCAACTATACCATGTAGAAGTTTCAGCAGCACACAAAGAGGGAACAACACTACTGAGAAGAAAAGCTGCCTCCTATTCTCTATTTCATAATGTGAAGAAACCGTGAACATTTTACTGCATAATGGCTTTAAGTTGCAGGCAAAGTCAGCAGTCATCATTCCAAGAGCTCATTTGTTTGGGTCAAGCAGAGAAAATAGTTAAACCATTATAAACCAGGCTATAGAGACAAGGCAAATGATGCAGTTACACCATCTTCCTGACTGTTTTACACTCAAATTGACATCGTTCCTGCGTGGTGACAAAGTGGGAGGAAAAGGGTACTCTGAGGACTTCACTTATTTTAAACTTTCTGTTGTTTCTATTCAAGATATCAGAGAAACTGGCACAACTGAATAGCAAAAGGAATAGAATTAAACCAGCTATGATATTACAAAAAAAATAACAGAAAAAAGAAAAAAGAAAAAAAGGGGAAAAAAAATTAATTACCTGTAGAATTTACAGTAATAAGACAGCAGCAAGGTTAAAAGGTTCAAGATAGTTTTGCAGTGTAAAATGCACTGTGTTGGGTAGGATACAGGCTCATCTAATACTGTGTTTGGGCTTCTGTCCCCACTGTGCAAAAACACAGGGTGAGAGGCTGAGCACCAGTGTCATGTTGTAATGCCCCCTTTCTTCTTGGCTAACTAGGATCAGAACAAATAGGCGCAAGAGGCTAAGTTTGGAAATAGAGTAAAAAGAAAATGGTGGTTCACAGTTACAAGGAAGAATTAACATTTTCATTGCATGCTGTGGAAATCAGCCTGGCTGGGACTAAGAATCAGCCAGACTCCAACCCTAACATTTCCCAGACATTAACTTCAAGCCCTGGGAAACATTTATCGAAGTCACGGTGAGCCTGGATTTCCTCACAGAAGTCTTTGAGGTTGTTATGCTAAGAATTCCTAGTTCTCTCCCCTGATTGGTTATTATTTGTCACATTGTTTTACATATTCCTAATCCCCGTTTGTGATTAGTCCCTTACCCTCAGCCTACCTTATATGTTGTTGTGCTTATCCTATTTCCTGGTCTTTGGAGCTCATCCCTGTACTGCCCTCAGTTTCTGGGCACTGTCCCTCTTTTGTTTTCAATTAAAAGTATTTCTTTTTGAGGCAACTCCATCGTTCCCACTCCTTTATTTTTGCCACCCTCACCCTGAAGTCAGGGAACCTTAGAGGTTTGTCACTGCCATCCTTACTGTAACAGCATGCCTTTTTTTATTTTTTTTTCCTAAAATTTCTCCAAAAAGCAGTACATCTCAAATATGAATGAAGACAAGATGCAGAGAGATGCCATAGACTTTCACTCTAAATCCAGGCATTGGGTTCCAAGCATCATTTTGGCTACGAGACATCTAGCTGCATCAGTCTCACCAAACATGGTGAGCAAAATAAAGCCTTTGATATCTCAGTGTCAATACTTGCTAATGTTCCTATAAAAATATGACCTTCAGCATCTAATAACTTTACTTTGCAAGAAACCTTGACATTTTCACAATGTAAATCCAACAGATTTTATGTCAAATGACCACAGGCATGACAAAACATGACAAAAATTATGTCCCTACTAATTCATTTCATGAAGGCAGCAAGAATTAATGTCACAATATTATGATCAACACCAATTCTATATGGAGTCTGATACCCCTAAAAATCCAACTTGTAGATAAAAAACATCAGTAGTGTGCTACAGCTTCAAGATAATGAGAATACATATTGTTTCTTCTTTTTGTCAACTTTGTTTGTTTGTTTGTTTCAGAACAGAGGCAACCAGGGGAACTTCAGACTCTCTGATCAGTCTCTAAAAAACTTGTAGCTTTCTGGGACCTATGGTCAAATCCAAACTCCAGTAAAGCAGAAAGGCTCCTTACATTTCAAGATGATAACATGAAAAACAAATGACTTGCTTAGAGCTTGCTACTTGTAAGCACTGGCTACAGCAGCACAGATGAAATCCTGTTTCCTCTCAGGGCTAAAATGCAGACATGGTTCAGTGAAGATACCAAATTTTTGATGTCAAGTCAGTCACCGACTACAAATAATCTATCCTCAGTGCTCTATGAAAGCCACAATTTCACTATCAGTTTCAGACTCCAGCTGCTGTGCCTTGTCCCTGGGCAAGAGTGGAGGTCTCATCCTTCGCATCTTAGTCTTTACAGGAGGAACAGAAGATACCAATGGCTTCCTGCTCTGAGCCTTTACAAATGCTTTTTTGCCCTTCGTGTTCTTCCAGAGTGCCCATTCAAACACTATTATTTCACAGCTGTCATATTTTTGAAGAAAAAAAACCCGAGAATTAAAGGAAAATCATATAAATTGACATGCAGTCAAACCAAGAAACAACTGATTTTTTTTTCTGAAGCTGATATATGCAAGACCTATACAAACATGCTTAAGAAGAAACAGATTTTGAATGCATCTGTAATGATCAGTCTTGCATAGACCATAAAAGGTGAGCTACTTCATTTAACTGATAAAAGCAGGGCTTGTAATTTTTAACACTGATTTTATTTTTTATATTTATTAAAAACAATAAAAATCCATTATGAGTATTGCTCAACATATCATACAATAATTTCTGCTAAATGGAATAGCCCTCTTTACAGCGTATCATTATACTCTTTGACTTTCAGCAAAATGTAAGCCATAGCACCTGTGACTTGCTCCTGGCGTACAATCAATTGCTAGTGGTCAAACAGGGGCATAACTCCACAAAGTCATCCAGTCCCAAAAAGAATTCCAGGAACAGAGAAAATACTTACCACAGCAGGTAAATTTTCTTAATGTTAACAGGTTTTGCTCTTTTTTTTTTTTAACTCTGCAGTTTTTAAATGCAGGATCCCTTAATATTTTTTTTTTTTCCTTTTGCCCTTTCAGCTAAGAAAATACCCAGTTCATAGTCCATTTGTGTCACTGGAAATTCTGTAAATATCCCAAGAAATTTCTGAGTTTCTGCCATTCATAGTGTTTTCTCAATATTTATGTATGAATAATAAACAAGCCTCCTAACAGACTGAATAACAAAATACTCAAATATAAATTTGAGATTTAAGGAGAAAAAAAGAGTAAATAATTAATATTTCAAGCCTATTCAATTTTCCTGGATTCTAAGTGAAACCATTCTCACTATGTTTTCAAAGCAAATAATCAGAAATCAAAACATCTGAGAGGAGCCCAAATGAAATATATTTGTACCTTAATAAAGCTTTTATTAAGCCATCATAAAAATATATACAATTCTGCAAGCACACACCAGCTATTTCCATGGTAGTGTTTCTAAGAGAAAAATGACTGAACCCTTTTGTCTGGGTCAAATACAGGATCAATTTCAGTAGCAGTGTCTGAGCCATTATATTGGGTGGCAACTGTTGGGAAGGACAAACCAAACCCCAAAATGTATTGTTTCTCTCTGTGATAACAGCTCTTGTGTACACGTAGAGTGGAGCACAGAGAGAAAATGGCAGGAGAGGGACCCCAAAAAACATCTTGCTCCATCTCCTCCCCGGCTTGCCCACCCATGCAGTATACAAGATCAGCACAGTCTGTTATATCAGCTCACTCAACTCCCTTTGGAACTCATTCTTGGGTGAGGGACTCCCTGTTCTGTGTGTCTGTGCGCTCTTATTCAATCCAGCTCTTTGGTCTCCTCCCACTTTCCTCGGTACAGTATTCATTGCTTCAGCCAGTCCAACAGAACAGGGATGGGTTATAGCCATTTTAAATTAAAACAAACAAAAATTAATAAAGAATTTGCAAAAAATCAGTGATCTCATGAAATGAGGCTTCTCTGCAGAGGGACAGAATGGAACATTTGAAGTTTGGAAGAGGCAGACATATGTAAAGTTATACCAGCTGCAGTGGAAAGGTGTGTGAAGCCACAATGTCACATAGCTGCATGGGAAACATTCTTGGCCTAATGATAATTCTTTTTTTCCCTCTTTGGCAACTTCTGTAAAGAAGGCTATTAGACACAAATTTTACTTTGCCAGAACAATTAAATAAAGACTGAAACATAAAAAAAAAAAAAAATAATTAAATTTAAGGAGCAGACCTCAACTGACCACATGCATTCCTTTCTGATAGTCTGAGTTTCTTTTCATCATGTATTTAGTTGAAGGAGCCTAAATATTTGCCTTTTTCTTCCCCTATCTAAGTTCTGAGGAAGAGAAGAATTCTGCTGACTACCCATTTGTAACATCCCTGACATCTTGGAAAAGCAGTAGAAAAGATTGGAATTTGACCAAATACTTCACTTCCAAAATTCCGCTAAACAAAATTTGGTAGGAGAGAAAATAAGGATAGATTTGTCTCGAATATAAAAGATCTAAACCAAATGAAGCGTTTCCTTGTTCTGCTTACAGATGTGTGCTACAATCTGACCTAATATTCTTCAGATTCTAAAATATGGAATTGTGCATGCAATTTCTGTTGCAGAAGAAAATTGTTCACAGAACATTAAACAAAAATACATCACAGTCGAGAAAAGGGATGAAAGAGGTAGATGAGAGGGAAAATACTTGAGCATTAGGTATATATGTACAGGACAAGTCTAGAATACTGCTCCTTAATAGATGTTTTATAATTATTTACCTGTACTACCGTCAATTCAATGCTTAGATAGATGAATTTGCCTCAGAATGGACCCACCAAAGCAGGTATTGTAGCTAGGGTCTCATGATAGGAAGAACAGTTATTTTCACTTTTCCTTTCCTTCATTATAATCAACTTTCTCATGCACTCATTCTCCATTTCAAGGTTTACTGACTCAAAAATATTCTGTAGTTGTATGCCTTCAATATTAACATATTTTAAGACCAAACATAGACAAAGGATTAAACAGTGAGAAGTAAATAGAATTGAAAACCAGAAATTAATTTTTATTATTCAGTATGTATTCTAGACCAAAAATGAATTAACCCTGTGTATTGTAATACAAGATGATCACATATTGGTTTTAATTCTTGGAGTAAATTTGGTGTGAAACATTTAAGATGAACCAAAATTCATCTTTCACCCACATTATAATACGAGCTCTGCATGCCCTACTAAATTAAAAGTGTATAAGATTTAAACCTCTTTCTCCATATTATGAAATGGTATGGTATGAGACTAAGGCACAAAACTGTGGAATTTGTTCCATTATCCTTTTCGACTTTTACAGATTTTGCGTTTCGTGATCATTGCATGCTGTCTCCCTTTCTGAAGATTAGAGGCATGAATGTGTAATTAAAATACATCACTGAAAATGAGAAACAGACAAATTAATTGGCTTGGAAGCCTAATT
The DNA here is from genome assembly GCA_013397075.1 of Rhabdornis inornatus. Classification (NCBI taxonomy): domain Eukaryota; kingdom Metazoa; phylum Chordata; class Aves; order Passeriformes; family Rhabdornithidae; genus Rhabdornis; species Rhabdornis inornatus. The sequence goes on from VWZS01006705.1 coordinate 366,578, forward strand.
TATATTACTTAAACATTTATGAGAATGCTAAAATGAAGAAAAGAATATCTCTCCAAAAGAATCATTATCACCTTCATTGTAACTTTTTAAGCTAGCTTTGAAAAATCTCTTGGTATCTAATCACATGTTGTAAATATGCAGTGCTAATTATAATTTGCCACAGGATGATGTATCAAATTCTGAAAGGCTTCCTTTAGTGAATTGATAGCAGTAACAAGACGACATTCAAAAAGGCAGTAGGACACATAATTGGGTTTTTTGCGGGGTTTTGGTTTTTTTTTTTGGTTGTTTTTTTTTTTCTTTGCTTTGTGTGTGTGTGTGTATGTGTATGTGTGGTACTAGCTGTTTGGATTTTTAAAGAAAATATTATTACTATTGGAAGTGCCAGATGCTTGAAAATAATGTACGAGTTCTAAAAATTGTATTTTATACCCACATAAACTTACTGTAAATTATTTTAAGCTACAATATATGGGGGAAAAAAGCAATTCTTGAAAACCTCAGTTCTAATGAAATACAGATGACCACAATTCAGCTTTGCCTCCAAGAAAAACTCCAAGATAAGCATGCATCTGCCCAGTCAGGAAGGCAGAATGTCAACATCAGAAAGAGGCTAAGCAGGACTGGGAGTCTGGGAGTTTCAGGGCAGCCAGACAGGAAGAATTACAGGTGAGGAACGCTCAGCCTGCACAAAGAAGGGCAGCATTGCTAGATCCAATAGTACATTTTCATTTCTCCACAGCACTGATGTTGGTCTTCTACCTGGAGATAAGGAAATGCAGTTGCACCAATGGCCAGGTGCACAGTGTCCTGTGGCCACCACGGGATAGTGGCCATGCAGTGTTCCCAAGCAGCATTATCTTCCTAATGTCTTTTTGCTAAAACTGACCAACATTCTGTTAAGAAGACACAGAGGATGAGTCAACCACTGTGGAGATGTGGAGATTTAGTCAGTATAAGATATAGCCACCTATCATTTTTTTTCTTTTGGACCCTGCCTACGCCACAGCATAAGCCCCTGTCCAGCCAGAAGAAATCTATCTTTGGTAAATGCAGAGTCTTGGATGTAATTCTGCACGTCTGTCAAACCCAGTGAAAAAAGTTCCCACAAAAATGAGTTGAAGAGATGAATGTGCTTGTGTCTTTTTATGTCCTGGGAGTACCATTTTATACCCACACAAAAGCTTTTTTTTACACACACATATTTAACAATGTTTTTCCTGGTGTAAATAATTTTATTTTTGTGAAGAATTGTGCCCAATCCTTTTCTCTTTTTTTTTTCTTTTTTTTTAATTAAATGTCATTTAAGCATGTCATAAAACTTACCACAATTCCCTGTATTACTGAATGCATTTTTGTCTTAGTACTTTTTAGCAGAAATGCGACTTGCAGTAACTATTTGGATGCTTGATTAGAAAAGTTTTTTGTCTCTTTTAGTGCTTTGTAACCTGGATAAGAAAATAAATGCAATCCAGTTTATCTCCATTCAGTTGAATTTGTTACTACTAGGTCACAAATATCTGTGGGAAAAAATTAAGTTTATGGACTTTTTATAGCACCATGTATCCATTCATAAAAGAAATGCTTTTATGTTTAAAAGTTTTGCCCTTGAAGTTTCCTTCATTAAGGAATACAAATCACTATTTAAAACAACTTAGGAAGGGGAATGTACTGTTAATTTCATTCTTATTGTCATCCATATTACTGTAGCAGACCTCAGCTTGCTGCAGGACATTTTTTTATAAAAGTTTCCTGTCCTTGGCTTTCTTTTACCATATTTTTTGAAAATACAACAAAATCAGATGTCATTTCTTATAAGCATATAATATAGCTTTTTTCACATTGTTGTTTGTGCATACAGGACTTTAGGTTAAATTGTTAACATTTTTTCTTTCCTTTCTTCATGAATGAAAGATAGAAGCAGTAAAAACAAAGGTGACTTTTATGATAAGTTATGAGTGGATATCACTGTGCTAAGTGCAAACTTCTGCATGAGAATTTTATGCATGGAAACTTATGTCAAAGAAAAAAATAATTAGAATACTCTTTATTATTCTTGTTCAAATCATCTGAATCCCAGCAAAGTGCCATCTAACCTAATATTCTGTTTCTCAGAAAGATGAATAAATGCACTGAAGGTAATGGTACCACAGAGCAATTGAATGCCATTCTTTTCCATGGGTATTTTGGAGAGTTCTAATTTGGAGATTATACTTGGAGTCTCATGTGTAGTTAGTAAACCTATGCCTGTCCTGTGGATTTACAATATAACTTTCAAATTATTTATGCTTTTAGTTACATATCTCCGAAATTAAGACTTTTTAAAAGGTAAACATGCATTGCCCAAAAAATGCTAGGATACTCTGTTGTTTTATTTGAGACACTGGATAATTTTACTGATTTCCCTTATATCCCTATAGTTGAGAAATTAATCTGAGATTAATTTACTTGGCACCACTTATGTTTGAATTAACGTCATATTATTCTATAGTTTCTGTATTTTTCCTTTTTTCTTTCTTTCCATTTTTTTTTTTAATTTTGGTTTCTTGTTTTAATCAGTACAGGTTTCATTATTTAAAAACAATATTTTGCTTTATCCTGCGTCATTCGTTATGGTTCTCAGAACAATGGCTTCCTGCCATTGGAAGGCTAAGCAGCGGTATAAGAAATTATCCAGATGTAATTGTAATAGCACTTCTCTTTCTTACTCTCTTTCAATTGCACTCTCACACTTTCAGGTCTGCTCTTCAACCTTCTATGATTATTCATCATGTCCTGAGACTTTTTGTCCATCTTATGTTAAAGACAATTTCTGTTCCTCCCAAATCTCATCATTCTTCCTTTTTTTTTTATTATTTTTATTTTTTAGATGTTTGGCATAGACAAATCTAACAGCCATCCTACTATTACCATACTTTGTATTTATGAGTCCATCATATTGAATCTGAATATCTTGGTGACTGCTATTTCAAAAGCACTATAAATCTGTATTTGTAATAGGATGAAGACATTATATGTAAATACTTGGGGAAAAAAGGAAAAAAAAAAGAAAGAAACCTTTCCCTGAACTTTTAATCACCTCTAAAGGAATTCTTCCCAATTGGTTTTAAAGTGAAAATTATTTCCTTATAGAGCACAGCTATTGCCAGGCCTTTAACCATTTTTACCTGTTATTTTTACCCTTTCCTTTAGAGAAATATTGATTTTTAATTACATACCCTTTCTTAGATAATACAGGTCAAAATGTCCCTACCCTGTTTTTAATTTGATGCACCATCAATATCAGCAGCATAACACAGGTCTGTAAAGAGAAAGTCTTATACCTTTTCCTGTGGATGGTTACCTAAACGTATATCAGATAATTAATTTAAAAAAAATTACTTTGAAAGACTAAATGCATCAGAGATTGAAAGTTATAATAAAAAATTAATCAAGAAACTACACAGCTTACAAATATTCTTCTAAATATATTATTTTGTAATAAGTTGGAAAATTTAGGCAAAAATTAAGGGGCAAGTTTGATTATTTATATTTATAGCATTTATGTTTATTTTCAAAAGTATGTATAGTAGGCTTTGTATGTATCCATTTTATGAGCCTAAATACCTAAAACTATATATGAGAAAGTTTATCTGTACTGACAAATATACATGGACATATGTACAGTTACTGGCATATGTATCATAGTCATAGGAGGCGTAAATATAATATTTTAAATTTTGCTTATTCTCTCCTTAATCTTCTCCAAGTTCTGTGTGGTGCTTAGCCCCGAATTTTTAGGATTTGGGGAAAAATTGGGTCAGGGTAGAAAATCCTGTTTTATTTGCAGAGGCACCCACTGTAGGAAAGTAGTACAGTGAGACAAAATCGTATCTCACGAACAGTATATGCAGGTACCAGGGCAATGAGAGAGGAGATTAATTTCAAATTTCAATTGGGAACTTATTTTTGCTGTGCATGGTATCACAGTTCTGGTGATACGAGGCAAAACATCACCTGGTGCTGGATCAGATGCACTATCAAGTGCAGTCTTTTGTCCTTGAAGTTAGAAATAGATTTTGGACCTGAATGAAAGCTCTAGAGTTGGAGCTGACAATTCCTTATAACAATAAAAGCCTCGCTCTTTTTAATTTATGTTATTGTTGAAAAATGAAGAATAAGGATAGCAGGAGCCTGCCACATGCATCACAAAAATTGCAGACAGCTAAATTGCTACTCTTGATGTGTCTGTGATCCCCATCAGTGACCAGCTACTTACAAACTCAGCAGAATTTGAACATTAAAATCTATATTAGATGAAATTTTGCAAGAATAGAAGAAAAACTCTGCTGTACCTGGGAAAGCAGTTACAGCTTAAGGGTCTCTGTTAAAAAAAAATTCCATTTGCACTGCTTTAAAGCATAAATGATTTCAGCACAAGGTGTTTTAAGGAAGAAAACAACTGTTCCTTAAAATAACTGACTTTAAAATTCAGAAGATAGAATAAGAATATTCTTAATTTCCTGTTAAGAGATGGAGTTCAAACCTAGTGATGGTATTATGGAAAAGTATGGAAAATCTTCAAATATCTTTGCTCAAATTTCACGACTATTTCTACCCTTCTATAAATAGCTTTTCAATTGAGAAAAATAACAATGAAAGAGCAATGGCATCGTGGATTTTGCAAGCATTATGAAACAAAGTCTATCCTGAATATCAACTAAAAAAGCCTTCATTTATTTTACATATGAAAAATTTTGCAGTGAAGAAAAAAAAATTACTTCTAGAACTTAAATATCTTGTTAAGAAATCTCTAATAGTTTATCACATCCAGTTACATCAGTACAGGGAATGAAATGCAGCTGAATATCTGCAGATAAAAGAGAAGGCTAGGTGGTAAAACAGTGGCAAATAAGGGAAAATGAAAAAGATGCTATAGACTCTATATAATATAGGGTTATTGGTCTTCCAGCCTGCCATTCTTAAAGAAAGATCAAATAGGACAATAATATTCAAGATTTGCAGTAATAACTGAACTGCTGTATTTCCAGAGTAGGAAGTAAGAATAACTTTATTCAGTATCCATATCTCATGCAACTCACGCTGTATGTCCTGTGCTAGGCAGTGATAATGGGCAGGTTTGTTACTTCTTTAAGAAAACACTGGTTATTATTATTGCTTCTTAAACGTTTTCTATAAATACTCACCCTGGAAGCACCATATGTCATTGATTTCTGGTACCCCATGCATATCCCTCCATACCTACTGTTGCCTTCGCTTTTCTTCTTCACTTACCATGGTTTGTATTCACAAGCTTCTGGCAGACTAATTGCATTCATCTGGAGATCTACTATTCCTCCCTGTCTGCATGACTCCACCTGAAACCAGATTTCAACAATATTTTTACTCTGGGCAGAGCTCACCTGCAGTTCTGTACAGAGGAAATGCTATTCCAACTCCTCAGGGGAAGAGATAATTATTCTCTTTGTTAGTTATTTTTCCTAGGGAAGCACTTTTTTCTGATGGTAGATTTTTTTCCCCTTCTTGCACTGAAAGCTTCCTTTTAAATAAATACAGTCATTTCCAATGCATGTCACTTTTCCAGATTACTTAAAATGCAGATGGCCAACCAAAGTAACAAGGTTGGAAACATTTCCTGGCCCAGCTCATAATCAGAGTTTGGATGTTGTGTTTATATCTATTCCCATACTTTGAGTACTACATAAAAAAATGCGACAAGGCACAATCATAAAGAAGGCCACAAAATTTAAGGTAGAGACAGGCTCAGCAGAACTGGAGAAGTCTTTTATCAAAGATCCAGACAAAAGCAAGTACACATGAAAAAGAGTTGATTGTCTCCTCTACTGTCTTTTTCTCATGTTGATGAATCTTGTTCTCTGCACACCTGAACCCCCTGCCAAACTGTTGTATATCTAAAGCCACACTGTCAGCTATAAGTAATAGTCCTTGCCGTAGAGCTGTTGCTGACCTAAACTTTTTCTGACAGTGATTTCACCCCATTCACATGATTGGTGTCTCCTAGAAAGTGGATCTGAGTGCTGTAGTACATTGATGCACAAATTTCAGCTGGTCATACAATCAGTCTTGTTCTTAGCATGGATACTTAAGGAAATGTTAGGTCAGATGTATATCAAACATTTAATTTACCAGGAGGGTACACCTCTAACAAACACATCTGACTCTACATCCAGACAAATGTGAATGGAAACACATTCAGTGGGTCTTCTGCAACTAGAGATATATTCAGTTCAGTAGGAGATTTATTTGCTACTAAGAAGGATGTATGTGATGCTGTGGATGATATAACTGACTTTGTCCAGCACCTGACAAATCCAGTCCAGTAGGTGACACAAGGTATCATTTTTCCAGAAATATATTTGATGTACTAGGTTATGAATTTGATACAAATTAGGTCTTTTTCTTTGCTGAGCAATACTTTACTTTTCTCCTACAGTATTTGACTATAGACAGTATAGGATATGCAATTTTTCCATTAAATGCTAATAAATGGCATGTCCATTATACTGTGTAACATTTATCCAGCCTACTGAATGCTGAAATGAACAATGGAAGTGACAGAAACCTTGCTTTTAAAGAGTTCTTTTGACACTACATCTGAAAGATATCTTCTAGCTGAAAGAGAAACATCCAATATCAGGTCTGTCAGAAACCAAATGCAAAGCTTTATGAAGCATTTGAATGGGCTTTCAGTAAAAACCCATTTCAACTCTACCTCTGAATATAGTTTTGGTATTGCTTGTTATGAGAGGAAAAAGTAGAGATGAGAGAATATTTTAGTTTTGTTACAAGGATTTTTCTAACAATTAGAAGACATCCTGGACCTTTGTATGCATGTATTCTGAACTACGAATATAGCACCTAGCTAAAAGACATGAGCCTGTTTAAGTTGTTCACTAACATCCAAAAGAATAGACCAAAAAGACTACCAGAAAACCACACCAAATAACCTCATCCAAACACCAACCAGACCAAAAAAAAAAAAAAAAAAAAAAAAAAAAAAAAAAAAAAAAAAAAAAAAAATAGTTCAGGGGGGAAGAAAAGGGAAAAGAAAATCCTCCAAATTAAATTAGAGTTTTGACACTGCTATCATTAGCAAGAAGAAAGTATTAACTGAAATGAAAACTAAAGATGTCACTGTCATTTATTAAGACCTTGTATCTACCGTGCATTTATTGCTGGCCATGCATAGGGAAATGCATAGAGCCCGACTAAAACAGCTTATGCTTTAAAAAAGACAAGCAATACATGAAGGTCAGGGAAAAAGTAGATCATACACAAATCACAGCTTACATTACAAAAAGAATAGAGAATATTGCTTACTGAGGCACATTTTAGCTAACCAATTTAGTTCATTCAGTGTGTGCTTTGCCAAGTCCGGTGCATAGAACTACTGAGCTCCAGAATTATGGATAGCATATTCCACTCAAGGAACAAGTACATTTCACTAATAAATGCTCCCTAAGAATTTAATGCAGAGATGGAAAAACTATTTGTTTCAACTGAATCACACCAAATACACTGATTTCCTATTGCAATGAATCTGAAGCGTCCTGTTTGGTGCTCAGGGCAGTTCTGGAATGATCAGGTCAGCTTTCAGCTACACAAAGAGTACTTCAAGGCCACAAGACGTCAGTGTTGCTGCTTCTTGAATTGTGGAATGCCACCAGAGGAAAAGTAAATAGTAAATTAGGTGTGATACTGTAACATAAATCTCCTCACATTGAGAGTCAAAAATAAAAGGATATCAAGTCTAAATTCTGATCCCTCAAAAAAAGCATGGCAAATAGGCCTGGGTTGTCAACTGTGCATAGGTACACAATGTAGAATTACTGCATCTTGAAGGCAAGAATAATATCTTTGAATTTTTCCCTGGTAAGAGAAAATAATCCAACCTATGCAAGAAAATACCTGTAGATTATGGAGATATTTTCAAGATGTCCCTTACTTTACATACCTAGAGTTTTGAAGATCACAGCTAGGTTAGAAGTGCACAGGCAATTAATTTCTATCAGTAGCAAAAAATTTGCTGCTATGTTATAAAATTTGGGTAGCAGCAAGGGAGGCAGTTGTTGATTCAAAGGTATCCTCCACAGTCTGGTGAATTTTTGTGTAATTTAGGCTGCTCTCTGGGCATTTGAACAGTCCCACCTTTGGTTCTGGCAATATCCTGAGGAGCAAAACAAGAGTAAGACAAGTTTACTAGAAGATGAATGCCTGCAGAATGTGTGGGCATGTGTCTTTAATAGTAAACAAAGGGCAAAATTTCTTTATGCATTGGGCATAAAGAAATCTGAAGTAGCAGCCTTGTTTTTAACGACTAGAAACCCCGCCTTAGATTCACGAATGGAGTTTCAGGTTAAACAGATTGAAAAAGCCATGCAAGAGAAACTCTTGAGTAAAGTCATTGTCATGAAAATACAGCAAAATCCACTATGACATCCACACATTTTGAATCTAAAGACAGTATAGGGAAAGGAAGCTTAATTTTTTGTTCATTGGATATCACAGATACTACCTCATATTTCCATCTATGAAGGAACTCCTCTGGGCTTTTAGGATTCAAGCCATGTCCTTTTGAAACTAAAATGAATAAATAAACATTCATTTTACATTCAAAAAGCCAAATTTTATTAAAGTTAGATGTGAAACTCTTAACTATCTATACTATTTCTAAACATATATCATTGAAATAACTATGAAAGAAAACAGATGAAGAAGGACTTGGATGGGTTGCTATCCCTGTCTCCTAATGTGCTTCTGCTAGACAAATTTTTATGTTGAGACTCGTTTTCATTCAGCTCAAGGACTTTTTGGTTTGCAGCAAATTCTATGTAAACCGAGACTTCTATCTCCTATGAGGCTTGACTGTACCTCTGTTTGCTTCTTTTCTCAACAGTCTGTTCAAAATAGTTTCCCCAGATCTTTTCTGCAAATCTCCCTCTGCCTCTTCTGTCTGTCCTATCACATAATTTCTATCTTGTATTCTCAACTGTTTTTCCCAAAGTCAGGCAATTTCACTGACTTTCTTTTTAAACAGAAAATTAAGAAAAGGAATTATGACCTTATCCTTTGATGCAGAACAAACAAAAATTCCCTCTTTGTTCACTATTTATGATACAGTTTAGTGGTTTAGGGCAGAGGCAGCGCTGCGTTGACAGCTGGACTTCTAATCTTAAAAGGTTTCTTCCAAACTTGGTCATTTTTTTATTCCATTATATAGACTCCAATACAATTCAGATATTAGAATTACTTGACTTGGGTCCATGTTGAAAAATGTATTCTTTCTTCAGTTAGAAAGAGAAATGTGCTAATGAAGCCAGGGCAGTTTTGGTGCCCAAATAGCATTATATATCCAAGCTCTCTGAAAAGAAGCACTTCCTATTTTGGCAAATGCATCAAAGATTGGAGTTCTCCGGAGCTTCCAGATTCTGCAGAGCAGAAAGTAAGACACGAGGCATAATCAAGATATTTATTATACAATACAGAAAAAGAACTTCAAAGCAGTATTTTCTTAAAAAAAATGTTCTCAAAATATTAAACAAAAACACGAAAAAAAGCCCTACCAGGATTATGGTAAAAACAATCAAAACCAAATTCCAACTATTTAGAAACACTTGAACAGGAGTCTAGTGTCTCCTTTTTACCTACAGTCTTATCCATCTCCTAGCACTTCAAAACACTGCAATATCAAAAAGCCCCTATCTCCACTTAGTTTATTTTTCTGTGAGAAGAGACCCACATTTTATCAATCAGGTCTGACTGACCTCGAAGGTAAATGTCCTCACCTGACTTCCCACTTATACTGAGAAGTTCAGGACAAGAGAGCCCAATATGAAATACTCCGTTGCATGATTTACACACTGTTCTCACTCAAGATATTCTGTTCTGTAAGTACAGACTAATTTGATCTTAAGTCATCTGTATTTTACAGCAGCCTTCCATGTACATCAGAAGGTCTCAGTCCACTCTTTTATCATTACAAGTGCGACCTGAGGGCTATTTTTCTGTCTTACTGCTTCTGTTACTCAGTGTGCTTCTCATCTGACACAGGCTAGACCATTATTATTTTTCCAGTACCTAAAACCAACATTCCATTCAGCTGCTACAAAATCTTACTTTATTTTCCTTGACAAACCCTGAGAGAAAAGTCACTGTTACTACACTTTGATTACTGCATCACTTTCCCCAAGGAACTTCAAATGAAAGACTGAAGTTATTTTAAAAAGAAAATTATACCCCCATGAGAAGCCATAAAGTACCAGTCACATAAGATTTATTATAATGTATTGTATGACAGATGAGTTTAGCCTAGAGATACACTTGAAAGTTTGCATATTTTCATACATCTAGACCTGATAGAAATGTGCTCCTACATGTATGTGATAAGGTATTAACTTTAATGAGAGCTAAAAAATAGTTCTGAAAATCTTACGTTGAGTTCTGCCATCAGCAGTTTATCATCTTCTGTAACACAGATTATAAGCAGTGAAGATGTATCTAATAATTCATATAATTATCATCAATCCATTTTTGTACTATGCAAATTTAATTTGAGTTTCTAGAAAACTGCCTGTTAGATGTAGAATTTTGCTTTATGGACTCTGAAGTCTATTTTACTTTTTAAATCAGCTATTTGTACCTAGATGGAGGAAATCTTCACACAGGTCTTATTAGGAGAAGCATGATTTGCATATGTTTTGATTTTTTTTCTAGATGTTTATGGAGAAATAATATAAGGTTAAAATTGAAAACACTCGTTAGCATTCCACAAAAATGGAAGAGCATGGTAAGCACACTCCAAAGCTTTTACTGTCCACATAGTTACATATTCTATATGTATGTTCTATACTGACACACTGTGATACCACTTTATTGAGCAAATACTTTATTATAGTTCTAGTCCACACGTCTGCTGGTGCCAAAGGTTGAGGTAGCCCTACAGTTTGAATTCAGCAGTGGTTAAAGGCAATTATAAAACTGCTAATAACCAAATAACTATAGAGACCAAGCCTCTTGGATCATGGTCTTGGTGCTGGATTGTTGTTCAGAACTGCATCATTCCATGTATTTGGCAGATTATATGATCCTTCCCATTCTAACAAAACAAATTACTATAGTCTCCTGAAGCTAAAGATAGAAAGTGGCACATGTGTGTCACCAATAGCTTTTGTCATATTGATAGCTTATTTGTACATTTTTAGATTATAAATAGTTCCTAGGTTTCATTTTGAAAATACTTTCTGTAATACCATGTTTCATTATCCAAAAGCAAGTTTGGTGATATTCTGTCTGTAAATTCTCTGATTTGGTTTGGGTTTCTTTTCTTCAATATGATGACAATTGAGTTTACTAAACAGAAAAACACTAGTTTTTCTTTCTTTAGATTTTTATTTTATGAGAATTTCCAAAGAATTCCTATTTTGCATCCTGTTTAGAAATGACAAAAATTCCTTTAGAGAAATAAAATTAAATAATATTCAAACTAAAACATAACAAAAACCCTTCTCCCTCTCTTTTATCTATTAATTTTTAAAAGAAGAATTCCCTCAACAAAGTTTTGGGTTTTTTTAGCAGACTCTGAATATTTCTGTGTTTTTAAATCACTGGTAATATTTAACAAACATTCAGATATATTTCTCTACACCAAGGGCATCTGACCCCATCTTGTTCTGCTATCTGTCTCTTGGAGTGTTTTAGCTTAGAGTTGTGTAACTCGCACCTCTTTTATTTTTATTATTTAGCTTGAGAGCAATCTGTTCTTGTAGAGTCATAAACTTCCCTTTCTCTCCATATTCAGGCTTGATTTGTATTCAGAGCAAAGCAGCATCCTGGCCCAATGTATTTGAAATGTTTCAAGGGAAAATCCCATTCTCAGGTGTGTTTGCATGGAGGACCTGGAAAGCAAGCCCAGATTTGGCACTAAGTGTACTTTTGTTTGTCGTGTGAAGAATGAAATGATGCAGTTGTGGGGTTTTTTTTGTCGGTGTTGCTGTATCTGAAGAATCCACACTGGCACAGAGGACTGGTGCTGTAGCAAACTTTCCCAGTGTTTGTTTTTCTACCTAGAGAGTGACTTTAAGAGATTCTGTTAATCTCACAAGGATACTTATCTTCACTGTAGTGTCTAAATGCCAAGTTCCTGCTGAGGACATAATCCCATTGCAGGTTCACTAAGAGTGTCTGGCTGCAGTGTCCCTTCAGGAGAAAGGAAAGTGTGGGAGATAAGAGGTGACCACACTACAGCGTGCCATTAGCTTTTTTGCAAGTTGATGTCATTCACGTACTTTCGGAAAACTTTAGCTGGGCATTTTCCAAGTTCCTTGGGAGAAAATCTTGAGTGATGAGAAAAGTCAGCAAAACACATGAATCTGCAGAGTATTAACTGCCTAAACTGTTTTTATTTTCTTTCCACCATATTCCTACATCATCCAACCGTAATAAGGGCTGTGAAATGATACATATAGCACAATCATCTAACTGAAACAGTCAGAATGGCAGGTATTTGTATTTTGTCCTGCAGAATGGTCAGTTAATCTATACATTAATTGAATGTTGCATTCACCAAAAACGAGATGAACACCACAGAACAGACCACAAAAACTGAAAAAACCCTTAAATATTCCATTTTCACAGAAAAGGTCCATTCAGAATATTATTGGCTTGCAGCAGGAATTTAAATAACACTCTAGAAAGATTGATATGAGATAGAGAAAATGCATTGTGTCATTTTGTCATCACCATTATGACGGTATGACATCTTGACTGTTATGAGGTAGGAGGAACAAGAAATTATGTCAGCTGGACTTAAGGTGAGACTGCCAGCTAGAAGGAATTTGAATGTATTAGACAAGTTACTTCAAACTGTTGCTATTTTAAGACAAATCTCAACTCTAGGGTAAGTTATTGAAGCAACTCACTTTGTCCTCTTTGGTCTCTGGTCACCTGCCACAGTGACATTCATCCAAAATAACCAGGAGTCCTAGTAAGCAGGAGAAACAGGGTGTTTGTCCCTGCACCTTTGCTTGGAAATCTCTACAAAGGATGGAGTTTTGCTAAAGAATTCTTCATACTCCTGTAAGGAGTACAGGCGGCAAAATTTTTGATTTTTTTTTTTATATCATACAAGGGGACAGTGCCTTATGGCTACATTCCCTCTCTGTTAGCACTGTACAAACAGTACAGAACCACCAAGGCAGGTTTTATGACAAATCTTCCCTTCCCTTCCTGACTTTCATGCAAACCCAACTCATTTGATGGCTGTACTGATAACTGCTAATAAGTTCTGTGTGCTGTCTATCCATATTCACAATTAATAGCAAAGTTATTTTCTCTTCATAGAACAAGGAAAAATCAACCTTCCAAAGGGCTCCTATTTCTTGTAGGGTTGAGCAGACTGAGGCTTTGTCTCTTACTTTTCTTTTTACTCTTCATACTTTGATTAAAGTTTATTTGAAACCATCATGAAGCAGACTTGGGCTTAAACTTGGTTGGATTTTTTGGTTCATTTAATTTGTTTTCCTGAGTTTTGCCTTTCCAGTCTGTGAAATGTCTGATACAGAGCCCAAATTAACTGCCAAATGCATAGATTATGTTTCTTCATCTTAGAAGAAAAATGCATTTTCAGATGCTTGCCCTTGATAGTCAAAGTTCTATTAGCAGCTGTAAATGGAAACATTTTTGAAACAGTTATGCAAATGAATTAGACATTTACAAACACAGATGTGCAGGTCTATGCAGATCACCCTTTTCTTCTTACCAAAGCCAAATACTAACTTTCATACCCATATACAAACAGACTTTTTTTAAAAGCTTTTATTCTCAAACTCTGGCATCTCAGAGTATTAATTAATTTTGTGATGGAAAAGTTGTGAATTATTGAAAAATAGGAGAGCGTATCAAGTAAAAATCTTCATAAAATGTATCAAAATTTGCCCACACATTGGGTCACAGAGGGGGGGAAAAGGACAGAGTAGAGCAACTTTTGAATATTTGTACATGAAAGTGGCACATTTTGGCATTGATTTGCTTTGGTAGCCATTAGTACTAAAGGTTGCAGACTGAGGTTTCACACCTTTTTGTCAGAGGCACCTGAGTCTGACAGTCATTCGAGTTGTGAGGATGCCCAGAGGGAAGGAAACCCTTATGTAGAAATAATTTCTAGGAGTTACAGATGCAGCAGATCTCCAAAGTAACATGATGATTGCATTCTCCATTATGCTGATGCACTTTTAACAGATGTGTCTAGGCCCTAAGCAAGGATTATCTTAGTTTGTTTTTCTTGTTTCTTATATGCACATGCTCTTTATAGCAAGTATCCCTTCCACAATATCCTGAGTCAATTCTTCCATTCTCTTTTCTTCTTTATATCAAATTTTGATATGCACACTGCAGTCAGAACAATACTGTCATGGCTCAGTGCTGTGCCAAGGAAAGAGTGTAGCTTGTGTGTTGGTCTCAAGATGATTCCTTTGCATTCTGCATTTATCTGGGACACCATTGATTTCAAAACACTAATTTCTGTAGAAACTGTTATATCTTTAAAAGATCACCCTCACATGGTCTTATGAAACACCACAAATATTGCCCTCTATTCTGCTCACTTATCCCAGTTCATTAAAGGGTGTAACTTACCCCTTCCTGTGGGTGAAGCTGAGACTAAAGAAAGAAGTCTGATTTTTAGGGTTTCTTTTTAATTCAAAATTCAGTTCACTTTCAGGTCAATCATAATTAAGCTACATATTCATTAATTTATTAAGGGAACATTTGTATGTAAAACATGAAACTATTCAGATTGGTTCCACTTCATGTTAGACAGTGGGCTTTATGTAAAAGGTTTACAAAACTACTTTATAAAAAAATTAAATAGTCATCGAATCAGCTTTCATGTGACTCTATTCTACATATTTTTCAATTTTTTACTAAAAATTTAAAATTGGTATTTGCTTCTGGACTTGGCTAAATGCTTGCAACTTGTTTCACACTGCATTGAAGGACACAGCAGAATACTTACTGACTGTAGTTAAGAACAGAATTTCACCCCTTGCACCTAATCTTCTGTTTCCACATTTTTTTATACCCTTTATTTCCCTTATATCATCCAGCAGTAAAGTGACCAATTCAGTCTGAAGATTCAAACTTACTCAAAAGGATTTGCATTTGATCCTCACATTCAGCTGTATCTGCTCTGGATGAGAATAAATGCTCTCCAATGCAATTACATTTTCAAGGGGCATTTTGAGAGTCAGACATACAGCATATTCCACTTTCTACATCCTGTAACTCTTTTCATTCCAGCAGATTTATTTTTGCTTGTCTTTGTTTATATGGTTGATAATTTCTGCAAACAGATGTTATTAATTGAAACAGAAACGTGAAGTGGTAACAAATTTCTCTGAAATCTTTTTCTGAGAGTTCTGATAAAAAAAGGAATGAGTAAGAAATGTACTGACACAGTTTGCTTTCCCTTAATTGTTTTACCTTTAATTGAAGAATTTGGGTGGTGAGCATGTTTCAATCTGCTATCAGTGTAAATTTCAAATAGATACCTCCCTGATGCTCTGTGGAAGGTGGCTTTTAGCATTTCAGAGCTTTTCTCAGGCAGCCCTTTACATTACTATGATGAAAGAAATAAGATTGAAAAAATTTTCTTTCCTGACTTGTCACACAAGATCTTCATTTGTGGATAAAATATGACAATAACCAATGAAATGGTACAGTGAAACAGTCAATGTAACATTGCCAGCACATGTCTCATCTTCCATTTCAAGCTGTTACTTTCATGCTGTGGTGTCCATAGCTAAGGACTGTGTTGCATAGTTTACAGCCTATAGCAATAGCACTTTGATGCTCCGTGATGTAATAAGTGCCAGATGAAAGCAGTGTACGTAGAGAGCCACACCTGTGACTTCTGCAGCTTTTCATTTTTGTGAAAATTGGACCACTATATTTTTGCAAGACTATTTCATCAGTCTGAGCAGTGCTATAGGGTGGGAATATTAATGCAATATGAAGAGAAGTTGACCAAGTAGATTTCTTTTTCCAGTATCAGAATAGAGCTTTTTCTTTTTTCCCTATATTGAAGAAATTTTTCCTGTTCTCATGAAGGGAGACTTTTCTCTTTCCTCTTCCTTCAGCTCAGAAAGGATCCTTTTTCATATCAGGAAGAAACAGCCTCTGTTGCCCAATACTATTGTAAAGCAGAAAGTATTCACTTGGTGAGAAATGTAAGGGTTACCAACTGTAACCATAGACACGTAGAATAGTTTGGGTTGGAAGGAACCTTTAAAGGCCAACCTCCCAGCAATGAGCAGGGACATCTTTAATTAGATCAGGTTGCTCAAAGCTCCATCCAATCTGATCTTAAATGATTTGAGGGATGGGGCGTCTACTACCTCTCTGAGCAACCTGAGGTTTCATTTTCTTGCCACACTCATTGTAAAAAATATTCTTCCTTATTTATAAATATATAAATATCATAACATATTGTCTTCAAATCAGTACTGTTTATGTGTTTTGGTTTACCTATCTTGGGCTAAATTTCTGAAAATAAGTGCTTTTCTGAACAAAAAAGCTACCAAAGATGAATCCTTATTTACAAGATCAGTATGATGCATCAGCATAGTTGCAATTATTTGCCAGTCCTTATTGATTTATTTTTCCTTTCTAAATTCTGAATCTAAATTATATATTCTGAACTGATTTATACAGGTCTTTTACAGAAGAGATACTATACAATGTATCAATTTAAACCAATTGATAACAAGACTCTTTTTCCTTGTCAATTTTTCTACATTACCATAGATCTCGCAGCAAAAAACTGATAGAAGATTTCTTTTTCCTGACTACAATTACTAATGCATTTAGTGTGTTCTCTGTATGCCTAGAATAATGAAGGAGTTACCCATTAGTTCAATGCTGAATGAATAACAACATTATTGAGGTCATTTATCAACCAGAAAAAGCATATTATATTGATTAAGACAGGGTAGTTAGGTGCTTTTGTGACAGAAAGTAGAAAACCTAAGCTTGAAAGCGAAAATTATTATTCTGCAGGTTATTTCAAATACAAAATTGACCTCAGTTCATTACGCTACATAAGTCAAAACACTCATTCCTCAACTTTTGACCTGACCTCACTGTCAAAAATCTTGAATGAATGTTCAGAAGAAAATGTGATCTTAAATCAGAATGAAAAAGTGCTTGGACAGGAACCGTGCATTGTTCATCACAATTGAGTTCACACTATTGTCATAAAGATAAAAAGTACACATGTGGGAGCAGAAATAATAACAATGGGAGAAAAAGAAATGAAAATGACACAAAAAGATATAGGCTAGACTCTCAACTGATACAAATTTATTTATCTCCACCTGAACAACAGAATTCAAGCAGATTTACACCACCTGAGGAGCTCATTTCATTATAGTTTTGGTGTTATGGCCACATAAGCTCCCATTAACCCCCTCTAACAAAGCTGTGCAGTTGGACTATGATGGTCGATGCTGCATTTTTTGTTGAGCATAATCTCAAGTAAAATAATAAAATGTTTACAATTTTCTTTATATTAAAATGATGTGAATTTTAAAGTGATAAGAAGTAAGTAACTATATTGATTAGAATTCCCTGTCTCTGTTGCTACTCAGGAAGAATGCGATTTTACGTGGGAAATACAGAGTTTGTTTGAATGAACATTTAAAACCAATTACTATTGAAAAATTCTAAATTTTTGACATTTTATGAATGGTTTTCAGGTATTCTGAGAGCTGTATTGTACATTCTGGGATATTTTCAGCCTGGAAGGAAGGCCTAAAGTAGGTCCTGGAAAGCTGGTACTTCTATGATTCAGACTGAAATGCCAAAGGAAATGGATAAGAGCAGTGAAATAGCCGTGATTCCTGGTTCAGTGTTGCAGGCTTATGAGGCTCTTAAAGCTAAGATGTTTTTGTAGCCCGAGAACAAGACATAGAAACAATAAGTTTCTATTAAATTCTTCATGTAGTTAATTACTTGTCAGAAATACAAAATAAAAATCTATGCTGAAAGATCTTTTTGGAGTGTGGTAGAGACAGGGGAAATATTAGTACTTTGATGCCCTAAAATGTACAATCCTACTGGGGTTTTTGATGTCTTATGAAGAAAAGTAGCTAAGATATTTTATCTAGAAAAATGGATTACTGTGTATGCCCACTACTTTTATCCTCTGCTTATTCTATAAGGAAACTATTCTTAATGTACAATAAATAGTAATTTTGTTGACATGACAGAATATTACAGCACCACAGAAGTCATTATGTTTCTTAGTGCCAATGATCTGAAAAGTAGGGGAAAAAATTCTTTTTTCTTCCATTGACATAAATGACAAAAAATTCCAATATATTTAGTGAGATGACTCCTAAGGTTTACATGTGTAACTGAGACAAGAACAATACTTGTAGAAGAGGATAAAAAGAAGTACAGCTTAACAAGATGGACCATATAGACATTAAATTAAAAAGCCTTTTATCCCCCCTACCTAGAAACACCCCATAAGCTTCTGGTATATAAGTTTTCATGATTCATGTATTGCTGTACCTATCTAAGTAGGTCAAAAGAATAACCTACCTATACAAGAGTCCCAATAAAGAAACATATACAGTTAAAATTCCAACACATCTATGGTGGGTAATGTCTCTCTTGTCTGTCAGTAAGCCAGGCAGTGAGTGGTTAAGATTCACTAGTTAAAGAAAACCCTTGTAAATTTGTAAATCTATAGGTTATAATACCTCCCATAGAGCCTTAAGATTTTTTTTTCTGTCAAAAGACAGCGTATATAATTTTTTTTTTTCCAATTTTGAAATGTCTTTTAATAGTATCTGTAACACTGAAAGCATTTCTAGTACTGTGTCAAAGAGCTCAACATTAAGCAGGCAAAATTAATATATGAATATTGTTGAAGCATAAGGTTTCTCACTAGGACAAGGAATAATGTTATTACAAATTGTTCATTGTTCTATTTTCTTTTTAACTTTTTTTAACCATAGATGTAACTATACTAGTCTATGATCTGAAGTTCTAGTTCCTCTCATTTTACCCATATACACTTTTAGACTACCTAAAAACACAGATTAAAATGTCAATAGCTGCTATTAAAATAGGGTAAGGTCTTTGTCAGCCTTTGAAAAAAAAAAACACGTCCTTCTACTATCACTTCCAAAATCTATATAAAATTTTCCTTCCTGACTTTTCTGATGTATGCCTCATTTTGAGTGTGACAGATGGTTAACCTGTCTCAGTAGTTATGTTTCATCATAAGCACACCGTGTTTATTTACTTTTATAAGGCTGTGACAGAGCAGCAGAAGGGAAGGATGGCTCATGTGGCTTCTGTCTTTCATTCAAACCTATGGAAAGAGGATGCTGCTCTGTCCCTGAGAGCTGCAGGTGTGCCAGGTGTGGTGGCCTTTAGGCCAAGCCAGAACCAAAAAGCAAGCAGAGACTTAGAGAAGCATTTAGCTTGCAGGCAGTCCTTAGGGCAGGAGACCTCCGCCCCAGGGCTTTGAATTATAAAATCTTCCCTGACTTTGCATGATATACTGTCACATTGTCTTCTAATAATGGTTTCAGGGTATGTTTCTTTTCACAAATGTATGCAGGTTGATTGCTCAGTGTTAATACTAACAACCTATTACTAGCATGTGGTATCTGCACAGAAGTAGCAAGCAGCAGATCAGGATCAGGAGCTGAAAGAGTGTATGTGTAAGCAGTGTGTCTCTAAAACCTGAGTACCTCAGCATTTCTTTTGGAAGAGTTTGCCAGCAAGTCGCAGCCCTGCAAAAGCTGCCCAAGACCCGAGGGTGATTCCCAAAACTGTATCCGTAGTTCAGTTCCCTGGCAGAGAGGGGTTCACTCTTAAATACCTGAGACAGCTAGAATTACACAGAAATTTCAGAAACATGCAATATTAACCCCAAAATCTAACTCCAAGAAAAACTGACCTGTGGAAAGAGAGCCATCAACAGTACCTAGCACTGAGGGAAATCTTGCAAAAAAAAGGGTTCTTGTGAACACTGCATCCTTAACTGGTGACTTACTGAGATTGTGAGACATGCTAAACAGTCAGGTAATAAATTGTTAAAATTAGCTAAAACTGTATGTGAAATTGGAGACTCTTGTCTCTAGATGATGCCCCAAATAACAAGCTCTAAGTCTAGCCACAATTCTCATTTCTCTTCTTATATTAAAAGTAAAGTACTAGGAACAAAAGATATGTGGTTGAAAAGAGTAAGTATGCTTCCCTCGGAAGGATCAGAGCCAAACAAAGCAGAAAAATCTCACCGAGGACATATTTAGGGAATGTGGTGTACTGCAGAATGTCTCTTGCCATGCTGAAAAGGGTCAGACAGGCAGGTGCCAGATCTGACAAAGCAGTCCTCTACAGCACACATAAAACAACACCCTTTCTGAAGAGATAATAATATAATAATATAATAAATAATTGATCATATGTTTAATTGAAAATAATAATAATTGACTGTTTTTGTAAAATAAAAGGAATATTTAGAATTGCTGAGACTGAGCAAATATATCTTAAAAATTACTCGCTTGAGCTTCATTATTCAGAGAGAAAAAAGAAAGCATAATTCAGATTACGTGAGTCCTAGTCTGAGTCCCTTACAGCTAATTCAGAGATATGACTCACACTTTTTGCATTGCCTTAAAACAGTATTCTGTATCACATGATACCTAAGGCCATCTAATTATGTATCCTGTTTCAAACAAGGGTAAAATCAGATGCAAGCATAACAAATGGCAGATGAACATCCTCCCTGCCATCAGCTGTTTTCTGTTCACAGACTTTGTAACCAGAAATAGCTTTTCCTGCCCATTTACTCTTCAATCCATGCAACTGTTAGACATCAATAATGTACTTCAGCCAACAGCTCTACATCTCAGCTGCTCTTTGCATGAAGAACCTAACTGTGCTGGTTCTGAGCGTGGCTTCTCCTGCCTTCCTGTGGTGCTCTCAAGGTTTTTAAGCACTGAACTCTCTCCAATCTCACCACACCAGATATAATGCTATGGATCATTGTCATAACTCATCTTGGATGTCACTGGTCCAACATGCAGTGTCCCAGCACAATCATTCTTCACAGGGAAGACACAGCAATATCTTTGATCATCCTGGCTGTGCTCTTGTGTAGTTCTCCAGTTCTCTAAACTCCCTTTGAAATATGACAGTATGCAATGGAACAATTCAAGATGCAAGCTAGCCATGGATTTATATCAGTGACAGATTAATCCTTTCTGGTTTGCTTTCTATTATTATTTTCTGGCCTTCCCTTCACTTTTCTGACAACTACCAAGCAGTGAACTGACATTTTCATGGCACTTGCTATCCAATCAGTCATAATCCATGCTGTTAACAGGGTTATCAAAGATAACTTCTTTCCTGCAAGGTGATGGTGAATGCAAGAAACTATAATTTTATGTGAAGTCAGAAATGTTTTGGTTTTTTTTCTATGTGTATTACTTTATATATGTCTACATTGAATTTTACCACACATTTTGTTCCAGTTTCATGAAGTCCTTCTGCAATTCCTTTCAGCTGGGCGGCAGCCTTTGTCACCACACTTTGTGTCCATCTCCAGCTTATTTATAAATTTGTTGATAAAAGAGGGTTCTCAACCAGGTCTCATAAGAACTTCGTGATTCCTTTCCATGGCAAAAAATGCAAATTTACTCATGTTTTTGGGTATTATTCTCTCATAAATATTTTATCCAAATTAAGATTTTCCCTCTTTTATTTTTCAGCTACCATATCAATTAAACACTCAAGAAATACTAAAAACAAAAGAAATCAAGTTATATATAATGACTAATACTGAGTTTTAACAAAGTTTTAATTGATATTATTAGAAGTATATATATATATTTCTGTATTATTATATAGAATATATATAGAATATTATTATTAGAAAATATATAGAATATATAGAAGTTATATAGAATATATTATTAGAAGTATACTGCTGACAATCAAACTATGGTGTTTTTTTCCCAACATGGAAGTGCCTTCTTACTTCATAGAGTTGGAAGGGATCTTAAAGATCACCCACTTCCAACTCCCTTCCCATGTGTAAGGACATTTAACATTAAGAGTTAGTGATGATCTGTTGTTTATCAGTTCAAGGGAAAACCTGAGGTGTCTAGGGTAGGAAAATGTGTTATTTCTACACAAACAAAAATCCCCAAATAAATGAAGAAACTTGTGTGGCATTCTTCAAAGCATTGTCTCGACTGATGTGTATTTGCAGACCTGAACACCATGAATAGTGGTGACTGCCATTCAGATAGGAAAGAGAGAGAACTCATGGGTCTATTAAGTGTATTTTGATGCTGCCCTTTATCTGCAATTTCAAGATGAAAATCTATCTCTTTCATGCTTGGCTACACCTGAAATTAAATTGTTGGCATTCTTTCATTGGGTCAATAACTTTGTAAGCAAGATTGCAAATGTGTAGTCTAAACCTGTGATACAATATCTCTGACCATACTTGTTTCATTTTCATGCACTACAAATTTCACCTAAAAGCTGTAAAATATGTTTACTCTGCTTTCAGCTTCATCAGTATTTAACGGAGCTGCAATTGAGCTTTAAATAAATCCAAGCAACTTTAGTCTTCATTCTTGAATAATCTTTAAATTGAAATAGTTATGCTGAAATCATCGGCATTTCTTTAAACAGTCTTTGAAACTTGAATTTGAGTTCAATAAGAAAGTTGTTTAGCCTCTAACAGGGTAACTGCCTGTTAAATATAAACATGTTTCCATGATTAAGAAATACAAATAGTTTTGGCATTAATATATACTGATAGCATCAAATGATTTTGATGTACTCAGAACCTCCATGTTTAGATAACAAAGAAATCAGAAAATTGGTTTGTTCTTGAAACATAAAATCATGGAGCAAAACAGGCAATATTCACAAGTACAGGTATCAAAGGAATTTTAAGGCATTAAACACTTAAAAGATTATTTCAAAGGAAGCCTGTTTTTTGGGGCTGCAGATGTTCAGGGGGTTACAATATGTTGTTCAACATACCTTTAGGCAAAGAGCTTCCTGTGCCATCAGAAATGACAACTTGGAGAATGGGTGGTGAGCAGAAATGCTGGTGGAAATACTAAGAACTGAAGCATCTGATATATCTGTTTTGTAGGACTATCTGATTTTGGTGTAGCATTTTATTAATTAATCTGAATTACTTAATTGCTAGCCCATGAAAGAATAAAATTCCAAGTGTAGCAGTAAAGACACATGTCAGACTATGCACCTAATACCTATATGTTATCACCTGGTACCAAAACCAGAGTAGGTAACTTTCTTTTGCATAAACAGCACTCCAGAATCACATTCAATTAATGACTCTGGTGAGTGGTAAAGATAGTGCAACAAAAACTTGTCCAATCTGTGGGATGTGGCTATATCAGAATGAACACTCACAGGCTGCATATATTTAATAGTGTGTGGTGCACAGAGTGAATGTTATTCCTTAGAGCTATCAGGTATGTAGAAGTACTTTGTTGCTTGCAAAGCTGATTAACTCTAAAAGCAGTATTCACTGAAGGTATGGCACAGCATTTTTTTCTTCGTCACCCAGAAGAGCCTCGAGTACTTCCTGATCTCTTATAGTCATATGGAAATACAGCTCCTATGATCTGAGGATCCAAAGGAAAACAATGTGCCCTACTTGCACAAAAGGGAACAGGCCATTTGCTAAGATTCCACATATTCGGTGTCCCCATATCCATATGACCATGATGCAGTGGGGATGCAGGGTTAGCCCAGAAGCATGACATCTCTTGCACCATGGGACATGGAAAACAGCCTGTAGTTAACATATTGGGGGAGGAGTAGTGTAGGTAATGGCTAGCCCACATGGCAAATGACACCCTGCTCCATTTGAAGCTTTCCTGCTCATGCTGCCCGTGAGACAAACCCCAGAAGTTCCTCCAGTCCTTTCTTCTCTGCAAAATGAACATCTTCCCTTGGAGATTATTACCATCTATATGTATATTCTACAGGCTAAAGAGTAATAATAAATAATTCATGTAGCCCTGTTGAACTGAAGTAAAGGGCACCACTGAGAAAGAAAATTGTGTGCAAAATCTAATGGGCAATGATGGCACGTGGTCAGTAGAAGGAATAAAAAAGGCGAGATGCCTCATTATAATTTGTGAGCAGAGAAGGATCAAATGATGATGATTTAATTTCAGTTCTTCGCTTATAATCAAGGAGACTTTCTAACAATTCAAATTATTGTGAAAATAGCAGTTTGGAGCACAACATAGATTAATTAGTACTACTACAAGCTGTATGTTATATATCTTTCTGGTGCTTGCAAGGATGACAATATTTCAATTATATTTTGACAGCGGGTTTTGTAGGTCTTAATGTATTTAATTGACGTCTGACACCCATATGGATCTATCACCTATTTACATTGCTTGTGTCCTCAAAAAAAAAAAATTCTGAACACATGGTTGCTACGTTTTGTTCGATTTTATTCTGTAATCATTAAACATACCAGATTACAGAAATTAAAGACAGTTAGAAGTTCTTGTTACTGTAATTGCCAGCTGGGTAGGAGAAGGTTTGAAATTAATTTCTTATTTTCAAGAAAGAAGAAATTATTATTTTCAGATGCTGTCACATTGATATAGGCTCACATAGACAGTAATAAGAAAGGCAGTCCTCAGCACTGAAGAAAAACTAATGCAGAGATTCAATAATGGGACAGCTGGAAAAATACACTCAAGAGTAAAGAATAAGCTCCTAAGAGGTCCATAGACTAGGGGAAGTAAAAATACAGCAAATATATTGGTCAGCAATGGAAAGAGGTTGCCAGAAAAAAAAAAAAAAGGAATCTCTAAAAATGCTTTATTGCTGACAAAAGCAGGGCTATTATTCTTGTAATGAATGCTCTGGCTTAAAAGAGCTCTAGTACATTTCTGAGTCAAAAAGGAGGGTCAAAGAGAAGACAACCACTGTTCTTAGTTGTACTTAGGATGCTCTGAACTTTGATTAATTGATAGGTATTCCTTCAAATAAGAGTGGACCTTTTCTACATGGCATAAATAAAGCAATTTTCTTTGTGCCAGAGTGATTGAACATAATGTGTTCATTGACTCTCTGGATTTTTGCTTCTGCTAATATATTTTATACATATGTATATATTTACTGAGTATTTTCCTTTATTTTTGTAGGATAATTCTGATGTTTGTAGGCTTTGTTGCATGCCCATACACAATATATACATATTTTTATGTGTGTAGATATAACTATACCTGGAATATGAGTGGTAGAAGTAAAGAGGAAAGAAACAAGACCCCTTTAAATTTATTTAAAAATCCTCAACTATTTTTTATTTTGTAGAATGAGCAGCAAATGAAGACTTTAGTATTTGACTATTGGTTATTAAGTAGAACTATTTTAATGAAATAAATTATCTTGGAAAGCAGAATTTATTACATTTCCCTTGATAGTGAGAAAATGTCAGACATAATGTGCTTATCTGAAATTATTTTTCTCTTTGTGTACCCATCTTAAGCATTGAATGAGCTTAGGAGGTAGAATAAAAGTGGGAGATGTAAGACAAGATCTGATCAGGTACCTGAAAGCTGTTTCTTGATACCCAGAGTGACAGAGTTAGGGTTTTGCAGAAAAACCTAAATACAACATCTTCTCATTTGGTCTGCTTGATTTAATCTAATCTTTTCCAATTTAGCCCTTTAGTACAGAGTTTTCAATTAGTTGAATCAAGGAGTTCCATTATGGAGAAGGGTTAAAAATAAATATGCATAATTTGGGTCTTCAACTTTGCAGACATTTAGACCTTAACTTGCATGAGGTTGTGAATTTTGAAGCTAAATCTGCCCTGAGCAAAGGGTTAAACCATAATACCTTCAGAAGTCCCTTCCAGCCTCAATTATGCTGTGTTGAGTTATAATAAACCCTGCCTTAATAACATCAAGAAAGTGAAGATCATCCTTTTAACCTCCATTTTACAGAAATTATTATGTTGGTTATAATGTCTACTTTGTTATTGGTAGTGTATAAGGCAGAAGTAGAAGATGCACTATTTCATTTAGAACTCAAATGACTAATTAGGTTAAAAAAGTAAACAGGTTACTTTTCCCCACTTTTATTCCCCTCCTTGTACTTGGTCCCAGTACTTCCCTCCATGCCCTGTTTAAGTTGTGAATTAGAGCTGAAAGGCTGATCAGAGCCTCTCAGCCTTACTTTTCCAGTCATCAATGTACTTCTAGTTCATTATTTGCCATTGTTGCTGTTCCAGGGCATTGGCATCAGCCCAGCCCATAGACTGGGATGGTCATGTTCAATTTATCTTGGTCAGTTTACTACATCTTTCCAGAGGAAACAAGATACAAAAAAGGCATTCTGCTGCTTGTATCACAACCACACCTTAGCTGAATGGCAGAGGAAAAGACTCAAACCCCTCGGGTTTTTCCACGACCAATTTCAGATACCGATGGCAACATTAGAGATGTCAGAACTTCTCAAAATATTCCTACGTAACATGTCAGGGAAACTTATCAGAAAGCCTCAATCACATCACTTGATAATAAATAGACTAAGTTGGATAGTTTTTTAGAGTCACTAAACAAGCTATGAGATGTCTAAATTTTTTTTGGAGTTAGACAGTCTTGGAATGTTCTCACATGCATTTACACAAACATGAATGCACACAAACTTACATGGCAGGAAAATATAATATTCCCTAAGCCTAAGTGAATGATTATTTTTACAAGACTACTACATGGCTTTTTTTACAAAATATTAATTGGTTGTAGAAATTAAAACAACAATAATAACAAAATCACTGAAAACCCAACAACAAAAATCCAGAACCAAAAGAAGTTGACAATCCAAATAGGAATTTATGTAACAGAGAACTTTCATACTGAAGCAAAAAAAAAAAAGGGATTTCCTGCAAATTCCAAAAGATTGCTTAAAGTATCATTTCACAATAAATTAGCATCAGAATGCAAATATACAAAGCCAAATTTTTGATAGCCCTGAAACACGCCATGAAAGTATAAAACTCAATGTGGTATTCTATAGAGGCTTTTCTGAGAAATCCAGTGATCTCTTTGGATTTAAAAATATATATAGCAGTTACGTCAATAGCCAGTAATATTAAAATTAATTATCTATAAGACTATTTATCACTACTATTATCAAAAGTAATTAATGATAACAAATAGAAGTAAATGCTATTTGTAAAGACAATTTTTAAAAATGCAAATACTTCCTACAGAAGTATACTTTATACCATCCTATAGTAATGAAATCCCTATCTATTTTACACAGCTGGCTGAGCTCATGAGTTGTTCATGTATGGAAGTTTCCCAACTGATTAAATAGAGTTTACTACAGAACAATGTGCCATGGCATTGTGCAGTACAGGAACTGCTGAAATATTCCAGCACGTGTTAGTTGACTTCTTTAACTCAACTTATACATACATACATACATACATACATACATATATATTTATATGTTTCTGTGTGTATGTATGCACAGAAATAAAGTGGGAACATTAGACACCAAGATCCAGTGGTGTTCCCTCTAGTCTTTAGCCATCACTAATCGCAAAGTCCATGCTAACTCAGCTTTCTGCATTTTATTACTGAGTCAATGCTGTTTCTAGCTGCCTTTTGTTATGTTCTCTGCTGTGGGGGGGCTGGAAGCATTATAATGTCTGGTAACTAAGCTGTATTGACTCAGGAGTCAGAGAAATTATTTGCCATTTTTAACTGGTTTGGTTTGGTTTGGTTTTCTTTTCCCCCAAGACCGGTTACAGCCAGCTGGGCAATCGCATTTTCATTTGCACAAGGTGTTCTTTTCAAAGTCTGCTGTCACAAAAGGTTTTTCTAGTTTCCCTCTTCCAAAGTCTGAAACTTTTTATATAGTTTAAAACAGAAGGTCGCAATTCAGTCAGGAAGATTAAAACAAAAAACAATAAAAATGATAAAATTCTTAATTTACTATTTGTTTGTGGTCCTTGGCCTATTGCTGCCTTCAGAAAACACTGCTAGAAAATATCCAAGAATAATGTTACTAATGTGGCATTTTTAGAGAATATTATTTTCTTGCTTTCAGTAATTCATTCTTAATTGCAAAAGGGCTTTCAAATCCTCAGAACGAAAGCGATATAGAACTGCAAAACATTATAATTAATAATACATGAGAAAATTAAATGTTCTGTGAAGCACAGGTAACAATCTGTTTATATTTCTGTCTGTGCAACCCTTTTTTACTAAGTTTCTTAAGGAGATTTGTGGAAGTGAAAAGTAATTTATATTACCGAAGTGTTTTCCTAGGCTTTTATGCTCTCGTTTCAATCAGCCACTTTTAGAAACTCACACTCTTGGAAAGGCTCAGCTTCTGTCCTATAAATGGCTGTGCAATAATAACTGTGAAAAGTGCAGTTCATGAACAATTGACAAGTTGGTGAAGAATATCTGAAGCTTATTTTCATCTCCTGATTTATTTAAGTTTTATTCTTTACTCTTTTCTAAGTCAAAATAAATACTATTCAAAAGTTATTTACTTTTGTATCATTTATCTTTCAAAAAATATGGAATTAGCTTTTCGTTAACCAGCTAAGTAGAGGATTAAAAAATAATTTTACATTCATTAAATTTCCACACATATCTTTATCATAAATGTCCATATTATGGGGAATTACAATTGACATATTTTTAAATTGATAAATTCAGAAAAATGAGAGTCATTATGTCATACATAACTCTATGTAAGACTGAAAATTTGGATTTCATTATGCATATAGAATTGCCTTTATTCTATTTAAATCATTCTCATTTGTTCAGAAATTACTTTTTTTTTTTAATATGCATTGTATAATATGAAACAAAATGGTCTCTTTTTTAACAAAGTTGGATGTTGTGTTTAATTTTATTTTATTGAAGCCTAATTTACTTTTAATGAGCTACTTTGAAAAACTGTATAGGAGGGAGAAAAAAAATGTATTCAAGTGTTCTCCAAATTAAAAAAAAACACTGTATGGATATCTAAACAGTAGCTAAAAGTAAAAAGTCCCAGGAGAATCTATTTTCCTGTTTATAGAAAAAAAATTCAAAGTTAAAATTTTGATAATTTAAATACCATGTTATTCGAAGAGAAATAATTTTAGTATACATTGATACATAAGATACATCTGTTCTCACTAAAAATTTAAAAGTTAGGTGCTTAGGTCTGAAATAGCCTTTTTTAGACCTGCTTTATAATCATAGGAGAGAAATAGACATACTATACTGATCCATCTTATTGCAGAATAAAAATTAAATTAGTTTAGAAGTATTCCCTCAGTAGGTCATGGAAATTCTCTGGTTTTTGTTTTTCTTCCTTTTCTGTAGCAGGAGGCCACTTATTTTTATGACAACCCAAGAGTTAGATATTTCACCCTCAGACATTTAGAGTTTCCTACCACTACTCCAACAGAATTTTGTGACATACATTTTTCTCTCAATAATTTAAAGCTCTAGAAAGGCATTGCATTTTTGACTCTGCCCCAGAAGTTTAAAAATGCATTTCTGCTAAAGCAGAAGTTAATATAAGACTGTAGTGAAATACAGTGTGTACTGTGTTTGTCATGTTAGCTCACTGTCATTAACGACCTAAAGAGAAAAAGACATGACTCCTTCAATGAAAACACATTAGCTTAGAACATGTGACATTCTTTTCACTAAAATATGACATTGACTACTTGCCACATTAAAACAATCACAGTTTCATCTTTAGAAAACCATTACAACTTCTATTAAAACTAGAATAAAAAATATCTGAAATAAAATCTATATAGTATACTTCAATATAAATGTTCTGTTCTGTATTCACACTGTGTTGTTGGTCAAGGTTGCAGCATTTAATACTGCAGTTACTTGAAAGGGTGACATCACAGTCAGTCTAATTTTTCACAAATGCTTAAATGCAAATTTCCCAACAGATATGGCTGAAATAATATATATAAAGTGTTTTTATCAATATCAGGGAATTATTTTAGCAAAATGTACCTCTATATTTAAATTTTATTTTCTGTATTTTTGACTGTTTTAATATAAGGGATTTGTAAAAGTTAATGTGCAGCGCAAAATTCTGATACCTCATCCTGAAAATTCTTAGTATCTCTATGAAAAAATTGAATAATGCTTTCATCTATTAGTTTTAGATATAAAAGTTAACCATATGGAAAAGTTCCCACTTTCATTCAACTTTATGAACAAAAAATTCATCACAGAACTCCATTGTAGAAATAAATATTAGGAAGAGTGGTCCATAACTAATTAAGTTTCACACTCTCTCCCACCAGAGTTCAGCAGTTCTCACAATAGGGACATTTTGGAATTATGCCAGCTTTTGAAAAATACCACCTGTCTCTCTGCTGGAGACAAGAAGACAACCAGCAGGCTTGAGAGGCTGTGAATCCTCTAAACACAGTGAAAAGTTAAACTACAAGTTAAACCTCCCTACTTTGTTGTAGTGTCCATCCCAGCACCTAGTTCATAAATACCCTCTTCTAATTGTTTCCAATAGATTCAAGTAGTGTGGATATCATCCAGTGTTTTAATGGATCTCCTAGTCTGGCCCCCAATTTCTCTGTAACACCAAGTTTTCTAAATCTACTGTTGTTTTCTTGTTCCTTTTTATATCTTTATCAAAACAAAACCATTAATATTCCTCAAGAAAGCTGCTCAGAAGTTTTTCAAAAGTCAGAATTTCTTTTCAATCCCCAAAGGACCCCCTCCCAAAAAAAAAAAAAAAAGAGAGAAAAAAGGAAAAAAAGTTCTGATTCTGAATGCAAAGTAGAGATTTCTCATAGAAAGGAAAGTTACAAGTGACTTTCACCCCTTTGCCTACACTTTATTCAGCATGACATCAGCTGTGTGAGCTGTGAGTATTGCTGACAGAGCATTAGGATCAGCTTGAAGTGTCCTGGGAACTTTGCTGAAGGCATCAGTGGAATTCCCTAGACTGGAACTGAGATCTCTAAAAAGTCTGGACGTTCTGCAGAGTTCAAGATCTTCCACTCAGTCTTCTCTCTCTTAATTTACTGAAGACCTTCACTGACTTCAAGCAGAGAGGATCTTCCTTAGGTAACTTCCCCTAAGCAACAATAATTTCTCCCATATACCAAGCTATTAATGGCATAAGCCAGTGAGGTTACATCATCAAACTGTGTTTTGCAAAAACGTAGACAGTCCTAGGAAAATCTTTCACATTTCTGTCTGAAATTTTCACTAAGTAAACTCCAGCTTGAGGATTCAGATCATTAAGAATTTGATAAGTTGGTCATACCAGTGAGGATTCCTCTCTGATGCTGTACCTCATGACAGATCTCCTTTGCAGACACCTGGTCCTAAACTTTCTCAGTGTCTCTCCAGTGAAGCTGCCGGGAAAACAGGGAACATGTATGAACTTTTAACAGAAATTCAGGTGCTTAGAAATAAATCTTTTGCTACCAAGAAAATACAAGCAGAATTATTTATGAGACGTCTTTTTTTTTATCAAAAAAGGAATGATAAATAGATGTTTTGTAGACATAAAGCTGTTTCAAGCAGGGTTTTCCCAATTCACCAACAGAGTGAATATAAAACTCATTCCTCCTGGGATATTATTGTACATTATAGTAATCTTTTTCTGAGGTATAATATATTCTGTGATTGTTCCACAGGTTTTAAAAAGAGAGAGAAGAACATCTTGGCTGTAGTATTTTGACATATTGTAGAAGATTGCAGTTGTTTTTCTATGAAAGAAGCATATGAAAAATATTTCTCCATTTTAAAATTTTTAGACTAAAAATGCACACAGTATTAATTACCTCTGACCACAAGTGGTACTGAGGGTGGATCTGGGAGGGATAGGAGAGATTCGATTTCTGGCAGAACTTGCCAGTATTTTTTGAATACAAGCAATTAATCTTTGTCAACAATTACTATGACAGGCAAAATTGGCTTAAGTGATTGATCTACTCTCACAATGACATAACAGCTGATGAACCCGGCCATATAGGTTACAAAGTCAAAATGAAAATGATAATGAATAGCATTATGCAAATTTATATAAAGTCAAAGAATGGGGAAAAAAATCAATCTGAATATTAAATTCTCTTATCCTTAAGAATGGTTGTTTTGACAAAAATAAGTGAAAAGAGACGTATTAAATGCCTTGGGAAGTTAACCTCTTCCTAGTTTTATCACAGAGTGCTGCTAACAGGAGTAGTAGGGACACTTCAATTTAAAAAATAATAATTAAAAAAAAAAACAAAAAAAAGCTGATTTTTCTCCCAGTGAAACAGTTTATTTGCAGCTGAAATGCAGCTGTGTGAGAACCACAGTGAGGAATAATGGTTTGGAAATGATGAACAAAAATCTGGTAAAACTATTTTGTATAAGAACTAGTTATGCATACATGACATAAAATTTCTGCTCTTGGAAATACTAATCCATTAAGCTTGGGAGTGCCTCCACACTTGGGAACCTGGTCAGCCTCTGATTGCTCTCCAGCCTGTAGAGGGGTGAAATTGAAATATGTGTGAGCCTTTCACTCCATCACAGGAAAAGCATCCAGGCCTTGGGGACTGTGATGAGCCTCAGTTTACTACACAGGGAGAATGAAGAAATAAAAATTCCAGAGGCAGCACTGCAAATTAAGTTTAAAAGCCAAACCGCTGAGATACGGCCTTGGATTTTGTGATCAATGCAGATACTTGTATTGCATGAGGAGTACTTTTTAATGTCTAGTTTATATAAGTCTTTGTGCTTGATTACTTCTGCATCCAAAACCGTAACCCCCTCTGATGATTCTACCCTAAGCTTATCAAAGGTAAATATGCTATACTTTTGCAAGAGACAGTACTTCTGTGAAGTTTGAATCTGCTGGGAATGCACAGTGACATTAATATTAGTGAGAAGCTTTGAGTTGCTCACTTTATTCAGAAGTTTCATGACTTGTCATGGGAGAGCTACAGCATTTTGCTTCCTCTAATGTCAAGGTAGGCAAGGCTGCAGTTATGCTGGAAGTGTCTGCTGCGAGTGTTAGAGATTTTCTCAGCATTTTTACTCTCCTAGAAGATAAGGAATACAGACTTTAGAAGGCTTCACATAATGGTCTGTGATCTCCCCTTTAATTTCATTTAATGTGTAATCCACTTTCAGTCAAAATTAAACACCCTTTTAAAGCCCTTTTAAAGTGCTTGCAGACTGGTTTGTATTCCACAGTTACTACGTATAAATTTATTTTGCATAAGTGTATTTTTTCAAGCAGTACAAAGCACTCAAGACACAAATCACGACACTGCTCTACTCGGTGTGCTTACATTTTCCAAGATCAGAGAGCAGGCTGTCAGAGCAGTTAGCAAGTGTACTTCTTCAGTTCAGCTTTTCTGGAATTTTTCTCTTACATTTATCATTTCTCAAGCATAATCAGGAAGGAAATTACCTTGTCAGAAGCAACAGAGTTAGTTTTGGTCTCTAGTGGCTTGTAGGTTTCCAGTGTTTTGCTTTTCCACAATGTAAATCATGCTGTCCTTGCCTTTTACTAACTCAATTTTAGCAGAATTAGAAATGAAATTCAGTTTGATATGCATGTCTGTTACAGCAGAAATTAAATTCTGTCTCAAAGTCTTCTAACACTAGATTCCTATTTTTTTCCCTTGCCACTGTAATTGGTGTCCTGTTTTCCTTGGTATTTTGGCCACTACTTGTAGGTAGCCAAATTTTTTTCTTTGAATGCAGGGAGAAAATAAAAGGGTAGAAAACAAAGATATAAACTACTGTAATTTCATCTCGGTGAAAAAGCAAACCCT
Organism: Rhabdornis inornatus; assembly: GCA_013397075.1. Lineage (NCBI taxonomy): Eukaryota > Metazoa > Chordata > Aves > Passeriformes > Rhabdornithidae > Rhabdornis > Rhabdornis inornatus. Next base: position 400,485 of record VWZS01006705.1, read on the forward strand.
AGACTATGCTCTAGGAGGTCTAAATTGTTCAGTTACTGCTGTTTGTCAGAATGATTTGAATGGAAGAGAGGTCTAAAAATTACTTCTTAGGTAAGATTACTGACCAGGACAGCTAAAATAGCCTGTTAAAAGGACTCTTGGATGGGGAATCAAGAGCTAGAATACATTCCTTTCAGCTATTAAACTCTGAATGGGCAGCAGCATAACATAGCTCTGAAAACAGGGGAGAAAAAAGATTAAGTAAATTATATTTTGTATACTTTAAGAAATGTACCTTCTCATTGAGGAGGCAAATAAGTTAGGGCCAAGTTAAAAAAAAAAAAAAGAAAGAAAGAACAAAACCAGAAAATAACGAATCATAAACAGTTATAAAACTTAAGGAAGAAACATGGATCCTTGTGCCTGCAAACAGCTGGGTTTCTATATGATCTCATTTCCTTAGTCTGGAATTAGGATGCTTCCAGACTTTGTTTCACTTTGGTTTGGAAGGGCAAAAATTATATTTCTGCTGGCTTTCCACTGGGTCTGCAAAGGCAAAGGGAAAACAAAGCAAAGGGAAAGCCTGTATTGAGTTTATTGCATTTTGGAACATTCAGTTCTATATCACTGTTTCGATTTCACCCTGAGATCTGTGCAAGCTCTTGAGCAGCTCTCCTCCCCCTGTATACCTCAAGGTAATAGAAAACTGCAAAGGGGAGTTCCTGGAACTGACATCCTTTATTTAGGAAGGGGTACTATAGATCTAGTCTGAATATTACACCATTCTTCCGAAGTAAAAAGGGTCAAAAAGTTGTTGCTGAGTTAATTACTTTAACACCTTTCTTAAAGGGAACATTTCTTTCTGTCCTCAGGCAATTCTTTTCTTTGCTGAGTTCAAGTATTTTTAATATGTAAGGGACATTGACTGTATTGGTAGGTCAGTGTCCTCAAGCAGAAATGCTTTTGAAGGGCAAGCTTCTCCTGAAACAGGACAGAAATGGTCTTTGTCATGTCCTTGTCAGTTGCTTAAAAAGCTGTCATTTCTTTCTACTGGCCTCCTGCACACTGAACATGCCAGAGTCTGGTTACTATGCTTTTAGTAAGACATATAGCTATGGTTGGTTGCATCACTATAATTTGGTCATGAAGTTCAACAAGTCTTCTGTCATAAGGGTATGAGTTATGGAATACTGTGAAAGGTATTCTTTTTAAAACTTCTCTTTTTTCTTATGCTGGAGGGTACAACAGAATTACTAACTTCAAGACCTAAATGGATGAAATTTGTTTAAGTGTTAAAAGTGGAAATAATATTTGTTCTTATTTCTTTTTAGAACTTTAAGATTTTAGATGTAACCTTTTCAGTCATTTTTACATGATCAAAGTATTCTCGTCTTCTGTTTGCTTGCTAACCTTAGGTGAAAGCTGAATAAAATATGAATCAGTGTTTTGGACAATAGCCTAAAGGACTTGGAAAAACCTGGGTACATGCATCAGATTTTCTCTGCGACCTTAGACTTCTCAATCTTTCCATGGCCTTTGTTCTTCACTTGTAAAATAAGGACTTGATGGGTTTCTGCCTCACACAAGTAAAGTCTGTGAAATGCCTCGATATTAAAATCTCCATGGCTGATAACCTAAGTAAACAGCAAACAGTCATTACTCTGGTAGCTGAAGCTTTAAGAAAAACACCATATGTTTTGAGACTCACAATAACACTATGAAATGTGTCAGGATGGCAGTACTGGCTGTGTTTGCACATCTTCAGGACAGGCTCCCTGGAGAAAGCCCACGCAATCTTTTAGAGTGTCCTGAAAAAAGATGCAAAGAATGAGGAACCCCCAGACATTTGAGTATACTTGTTCATGAAGAAAAAAGAAAAATATTACTTTAGTTCAAGGCTATTTCTGAGAAAGAATTTCATACACTGCATGTGTTTTGGTTTAAGTTAATTTCTTCAAAAATTGTCTTGGTTTAAGTTTGATTTTTTGGCCAATGTACTAAATAATGTCATGGTTTTGATTTGCTAATTAAAATATACTCATTTTCTGTTGTGAGACAGAACTAGGAGTAGAAGCAAGGCAGGCTTAAAACTTAAGAGGGTATAAAAAGAAATTTATTAACTACACAAAGAAAAAAAAAAGAATTCAGAATATGATTTTCAGACCACTCTTTCCTTCCCTTTCCCAACTTCCATAACAATGAAGCAAACATACAAAAAACTGCTTCAATTAATTCCCAACTCAAACAGTCCCTTTTTCTGTCGACTTTAGAGAGAGAAGCTTCCTCTTGTTAGGCTATAGGGATTTTTCCACAAGAAGGCAGAAAACAGTCTTCTCGTGGTTTCATTTTCACGATTCTGCATCCGCCCAGAAATTTGCAATCGTGGCATTCCTCCCAACTCCACAGCCTTCCCAGAGCCGTACTTGTGGGTTNCCGAGGCTACAGTGCTGGAGCTTTGTCAGGATCTCAGAAAGCAGCCACGCTGAGAAAGGTGGGGGGGGAAGACGCTGGGTTTTTACATCAGCCTGAGTTTTTTAGTCACTGTCCATGGCCACCCCCTCTCTCTCTGCCAGTTCATGCCAGCTCCCCAGACAAGGGGCCCGGCCCAGCCCGGCCCCTGCCAGGCCCACAGGCCTGCAGTGGAGCCAGGCCAGGGCCCTGTTACCTGCACTGCTGCCGGAAAAGCCAGGAGAGCTCAGTTCCAAATTACCTCCTTCAAAATGTGTGTTCACGGGGCGAACTAACTTTCTTCAATTGGTTCTTCACACTGTCAATAACCAAACCAGCCTCCAATTAGTCACTATCAACTCCCAGAAGAGTACTCACAAAGAAAACTTCTCTCTAAGTTTCTCCTCTTTGAGTCAAACTACCACAGCATGAAAAAAACTGGAAGAAATGGGGCATTTTTTTCAGATGTTCGTGTTGGGGCTTCCCATGAAATGAGTATGAGCTTGTTTGTCTATTTTTTCACTCATGCCAACATGCTGGGGTCCTGAAATGAGAAAGGATCAGTACTTTTTCCAACTTAGCCAATTAGAAAGGTCCTCAGCAAGAAGGATCTTGGAAGAACGAGTTTGTGTTGTAGTTAGTGAGGGCTTGGGAGCTGATATTTGTTTTTAAAGTGAGCATAGTACTGTTCTCTTTCATTCTTTCATTCTTTTTTCTGGGTCATGGCTTCCTTCCTCTGTCTTTCTCATCTTTTCCCTGTGATCTTGCTGTCATCCCATCAAGTGTTAAAGCTTGATGGGAACCTAGAGATTCCTGTTGCAAGCCAGAATGACTTTTTTTTTTGCTTCTCTGGTGACTCTTGGCTGTGTCTCTTTGCATCCTCCCTCTCTCCTCTCCCCAGATGGTAATTTCCAGCTTGCCATGCATCTTCCTCCTGATCTGTCCTGTAGGCACTCCAGGAATTTTTCCAGGATGCACATGCACAGGGGATCACAGGTGTCTTTCTCTTTTCCAGCATTTCTCTGACTTGTTGCCCTAGCCATTCCAAGGCACAAGTGCATCAGTGCTCACCCCATATCCCTCCTTATTTAGTAACACAGGATAAGGGGCAAACAGGTCTCCCTAGTAAACTACCCATCAGAACACCCAACCAGAAATGTTTAATTTTTTGTTTCCACACGTCAGTCTGGCTTACTGAAGCCAAACAGAAAGCCAAGAAAGTGCTTAAAACTCCCTCAAATATTTTATCTTTTTTTCCTAGTATTTTGCCATGTTCCTTCAGAACCTAGTACACACACTCTGATGTGGAGAATAACATGTACTTTTTGAGGGCAAAGTCAAGAAATGTCATTCTGCAGGTTGGTTTAATTTTCTTTATTTACTACTCTCCCAGTAATATTGATCATAGTTCCTCAATACCTGTGAGATGCATTCATTAAAAACAACAAACAAAAGGAAAGAAGGAAGGCAGGAAGCAGTGTTTAGTTAAACTCTTATGTATTTATGCGCTCTTTGAGCTTTCTTAATAGTCATTAATTTTCATTAAATGATACAAATGTGGATAACTCTTTCAGTTAATGGGTTGTATGCATAAGAGGAAAATAAAGACCTTCTCTGAAACTTTGATCAGTCTGGCTACTTGGGTAGAAACTCAATGTATTGGATCGTGTATTGGATCAATTCAATGTATTGGACCATGTATTGGATCAACTCAATGTATGATCATTGATTCATACTCAGAGTCTCTTGTTCTTGTTGAATACACATGACATAGTTTAGCTAAAAGTAAATGAAAAACTGAACTGAAAATCCTCTGATGTCTTCAACTTTTAGTAACCCATCAGTCTCTGGGACTCTGACAATATAGTGGGAAGCTAACACAAATGCAAAACAGTAACAGAGTGACTCTGCAGACCAGTGCCATGGCTGTAATCTCCTCCTAGCACAGAGACACTTGAAGAAAAGGAGACAATCAACTTGAATCCTATGAGTACAGCATGGAGTCACGGAAGAACTGGTATGCCCAATGTTTCACACAAATGCTTACAGCTTTCCTTCTTTAAAACTAGGTTTCTATGAGTAAGCTGCTAAGATTTTGTGGTTTTTTCCAGCAAATCTTCAAGTCATTAATGAATAAACGTCATGCAACCCCTCACTTTAAACTAAATTAACATAGTTGTTCACTTTCTAATAGGGTAATTAATGAATATATCTGTCTAAAAATGAATTCCATTAGGACTGAGATAATTTATCCAAGTGAAAGCTCTCTTTTTAGGTTCAAAAAAGATATGCCAAAAGTACAGAAAGTTGGGGTCATTATGGTGGACAAGTTCTGTGATAGTGATGAAATACCAGTACCAAAAATCAGGTATTACCAAAATGTTAATTGCACTCATCACTGTAATCAGTCCAATGATTCTTAATTAGGAACCAGCTCGCATGATTTAATTACAAAACTTTGTTGAGGATATGCTGCTGGGGATATGACAATATCATCAAGACAAAGGCCTAAAATTTGTTAGACAATTTTTTACCCAGTATGTGTGTACTTATATGATGCAGATAGTGAAGTCTGACTAATGTAGAACTTGATAGCACTGTAGTATTAACAGTCATTCAAAAAACAAAATACAAAAGAAAAACTTAACCCTGAAAATCTTCATGCAGATTTAGAAAAAAAAAATCAAAACTTGGGCTGTACCCATGAGTTAGGAAGACTGGAAATAAGGCAAAATGAGAGAGGGTTAGGGAGAAAGGAAGGAAATTTATTCAGTTACATTATTGGTTTGGCAACTACAAGCAAAGAAGTTGAGTCACACCTTGTTCTTCTGAACACTGAAAATAGTACAGGGCAGTAAGTGTAGCACTGCTCATGTGAAAATGAAGCAGTTTCTTCAGAACTAGAGTTTCACCTTTGTCAGTTACTGGATGTATCAAGAGCCTAATTTAACCCAAGACAACCTTGTATAGATTAAGAGGAAAAACAAAACACCAGATATTTGATTTTCCTTGCAAGTGAAAGATGAATAATGACCTCATGACTCCTATTTTACAGTTTAAGAGATGTCACTGTAATAGTTCAATTTCTGTCCACCTTTGCCAAGAGGGTTTATCACCCCAAGCTGGAAAACAAAGTGTGGTGAATATGGATGCTCTTTATAGGGTTCCTGTATAAAACAACTCAATTGCTGAAAAGTCCATATATACCATTTGAGCATGAGCTAGTAAAACAATAGCAAAGTCCAGGAGTCATAAGACCCAAAATGTCTTAAGTGATAGCTATTATTTCTTTAGTAGAGATGGCTTGTCTCATGACCTTGACACCTATGTCATTTGAAACAGTGGCCTCCTTCAAGACTGACAGTAAATGGATTTGCTCTTATCACAAGCTGAGACATTATAATTTCTGCACAATGTATAAGTGGTGATAGCATGGGCATCACCACCTTTAATGCTGGAGCCTCTATGAGGTTTTAGCCGGCCGTGAGAATCACTGTCCAAATAAGATTTGTGCAAAAGCACTCCATTCAATCAGGTGCTATGGGGACAAAAATGGATGTGTGGGTTTCTCTGGCACTTTTTCTGTAACCAGGGAAGGGCGAAGGCTTCTTACCTGCCACATAAGGTCACATCAGCAAGATTCTTTTCCAAAACAAGTTATACATTTCCAAAAATAACAGTTATCTCCAAGGAAGCAAAATATTCAGAGTTGATCCTATGATAAAAAAAAGTAAAAATAAAAATAGAGGTAAGCTCTTAATGTTTTAGAATGGGACTTAGAGTCTGCAGATAGGACCTTGTGGATGAAAATAAAATAGCTGTTCATTGAGCTTGTACTTTGAGTTGCTGCATCCTGACAAGAGCTCCCATATTCACCAATGTACCTTCTCTGTGACAGCTGAATAAAATTTGGTTATCTTGCTTTATAGAGAGTGGTAAAAGTTAACAGTTTGTTGCAACTTCCTAAGGGAACAACTTCAAAATCTATGTCCTTTTGCAGTGCTTGGTACTTGAGGACAAACATGTAGCAGGGTGATCAGCAAACTATGCCACACCTTCCTGCTTCAGGCAATTTATGAAATAGCTTTCTGACAGCTTAGCAGCACACCAGCTGCAGAGCCAGGATGGCCAGGCCAAATTCACAGAGACAGTTACGATTTTTCTGTAGGCAGAGTGATGCATTTACTGTGGCCAGAAGCAAAACTTTAACCTTGAAGGCAGCCCTACATGAAATGGGAACAGGAAGACAGGCTGGGCTCCACAGAAAGCAATTCTTGATCCTTCTCACATGTGGATTTATTTTGTAAATTCTTGGACTGTCAATACAGAGCTTTGAAAAAGAAGAATGAATCCATGCCCAGTTAGCCATCAAAACAAGCTATTTGCCATGCATTTACTTTTGTTGACCAAAAGACAGAGGAAAGAAAGTATACCTTGTGGAGCTTCTACAATTGTAAGTCTGCAATTACTGAGTTTCAGTTTTCTCACTACTTTTTTAACACAAAGGAGTTACATAAGAGTGTATGATAACGCCATGTAATAAAAAGGGTAGAAATAAAATTTCTCCTTAGTCATACTGAAAAGTATGATTAGCAGTAAGTGATGGACAGTGTCATTCTTTATTTGTCATTGATGTTCTAATTATCAAAGGACAAGTGAAAAAAAATTGATTTCCACCTAAGGAACTTATTTTAAGCATGAATTGTAAGGAAAAAGACTAAGCCTTGCTTGAAATGAAGTGGAAGTGGAGGTTTTCTGCAGCTGCATGTGCATGTAAATTTATTATGAAAATATTTGTCTGTAACCATATTCAATTGGGAAAGGAACCAGGGTTGTCTGAAGATAATTTATAGCAGGAGGTCACAGACTGTAAGGAAAGAAAATTACTTTACTATATGAGCAATATTAAGTAGCCATAGGGTATGTCCTTTGGAAAAAGAAGAAAAACTAAACCTTAGAATAGGCTAGTTAATTGATTTTATTTTCTTCAAATTTTCCTCATTATCTGAGATATTTGCAAGGAAAAGGGTTTTTTTGCACTTGAAATTTGCCTGTGCCTCTTCTGAATAACAAAACAGACATCTAAAATCTCCAACATTTATATTTTCAGAAATAATTTTTTGTGAAAAAAGTGCCAATTCTGTAATAATGGATATAGCTGCATCATCATTACTACCATCAGCAGTCTTACTGAAACCTGTTCCACCACCAATGTTGGACATTGTTTGGGACAAGGTCACTGAGAATATATTTATTAGATCACTCAACATTTCTATAAAATTCTAACATGTTCTTTGATTAAGACATCTTTGCAGTTTCAGAAGGGAGATCATGTATCATAGATACATTGCAGCTGTAACAACATTACCCCTTTAAACACATTTTGCTAAGTGACTGACAGCCTGAATCCTAATAACAAAAATATGCCTGAAAGTCACTGCACCACAACTACAGATTTAGTATCGTGAACACTTTTTTTAATTTAAGCAGTATTTGTTGAAACTAAAGCTTTGGAATTCACATCTGTGCCCTATTTCCACATTATCCCTTCATATGCAGAGCTATAAATATGCATATATCACATAGTGAACCTGAGTTAGTAGATAACATAGATGAAAAATAACCTTAATAGAAAAACACTGTCCTATTTTTAAATCAGCTGTGACTGTCATCCCAGAACATTTGCCACCACAACTGAGTAAGCAGCATGACAATATGAGTAAGTGGGAAGAAGCAAAGGTTAAGATTGTTTAAATTGACACTGTTATTGAATGAATGGCTCGTGAAACTCTACTCTGGGATCTAACTACATCTTAGAGAAGCCCCCTCGCATTTGCAGCATCTGCCATCATACTTTGAAATACAAACATAAGTCTTATCCAGATGAAAGTACATTATTGATTATCCCAGATGAATTTTTTTTTCTTTTTTTTTTCTTTTGGAAATCAGGATTAATAGCTCTGACCCTTAAAATGGCTGTACTGGAATTTTTAAGAATTGGTGAAATTGTGACTAAGGGATGAAATTTATGTGGGTACATGTAGGGGAGGGGCAGGTAGTAAGAAATGTGTAGCCCCATATTATAATCAACCTATTGCAGAAACTGACAAGACCATGATGGGAAGTGGCTACTGTACAACCCACCTTCATCCAAGTGCACCTGAATCCTGGTTTCCAATGTGAAAAACAAACACTTCCCACCATATGGTGCGTCTTAGTACCCTTCAGGGGCATTTATTCACAAATAACTCAAAGAAGATTACAATCTGTAGAATCATTGTTCAGTCTTTCATAAACAAGTAAGTAACCTGTGAAAAGCTTTCATATGAGCAACTAATGTCTTGATTTTTCTACAAAGATGTCTGGCATTGTAAAGTACAATATAGCTGTGGAATTATTTGATGAAATAAGGAATTGTGGATTTGATATCACAATAAAATTATTCATTAAGAACAGCTTTATTTTCTGAAGAAAGTAGTGGGGGAAAAAAAGTATCTGTCATATAGACAAAGACCCATTTTACAAATAGTCAGAAGTAACGGTAAAAAACCCACATGCATGTGCACACAGAGCCCTCAAAGACAGTCAAATATATGTCAGTACTATGAGTTGTTTCTAAGTAAGGGACATTCCTTTGTTGGTATAAATCAGTGCAGCTTCGCTGATTTTGTGAACTGTACTGATTTAAGCTACACTGAATTTCCAGCCTTCTGACAGTTTCTCTGGAGTTATTCCTGGCACTGGAATATATCGATAAAGTTCAAATGCAGACACATTCCGTGCTCTTATGTCAAGAGCTCCTTCTATATAGAGCACAATGAATAAAGTGACATCTAATAGAAAAGAATACTTTCTAGGAATAATGTCCCCTTTACTCAGCTACAGGTAAAAGTTGTTTACTGAGAGTTTAGTTTTAACTGCTTGTCCTTATCTAACCTGAGAGTGAGTGACTTCTAATTTACCAAAATATGAAGCATATTAGATACCATAAAACTATTTCCTATATTTTCACAACATATGATTAAACCTCCCGTACTTAATCAGTTACTTGTGCTCCAGACTTTTATCTACCCTAGCTCAGTGATATTTCGAATATTTTAATTTGTGGATTTAAAAAGAAAGATAAAAATAAAAAAAAACCTCAGTCCTAGATTCCACAGAACTCTTCAGAAATTTTTCACACACATATTGCTGTGTCACATTTATGAATTTGCTTTTCTATTACTGTCTTACTTCAATAATTTAGAATTGTCATTCAGGAGTTTCAGACTACTGATTAAAAATCATGTTGCTACTTTCTTAATGTCCCAGTGCCATGTAGTTGAGTTCAAGTATAATCCTTGAAAAAAATAGGAGAGTTGTGAGCACTCAATTCATACTAAATGTCGTTTATCAAGCAGATGTACCGGATGCTGCTTGACTTAGCAAAGCTCTTTCAATAGCTGTGTGTTCCTCATCATCACATGCACTCTTTCAAAAATTAGAGGATCATCAATATCACTGGTATTTTAAATACCTGCTGTCTAATCTTTAACCATCAAATCAAAGTTTCCTTTGAACAAAAAACTGTGCTGTCAGTCTTTCACAAGGCAATATGCATTTGAATGTTCTAACAACCAATGCTCCTATATTTGAAAGAGGGAAAAATGAGAGAGTCTGTGGAGTAAGATATCCAAATAATATATAACTGTATGAATGAAATGCAGTGAATCCAAAGCTGCATTCAATATGCAATGCGGCATATTCCCCATGTCTACAAAATGCTGCTTAATTGAAGAATTAAGCCCTTCACAACTCCCAAAATTTAGCTGCTTTCTTCTTACTTGTTATAACCGGTTAGCCATCTATTCACATGCAACCATATTTCAAACTATCAAACTTAAAAAGTAATTTTTGGCACAAAGAGTTAGTTTCTAAGTATCACCACAGAAGCTAAGCATTCAAGAAATAATAGGTAATATCTTCTCTTGGAAGACATATACAAAGGCTGTCTAAATATTAGTCTTGGCCTACAAGTCTTAAGCTAAAGTCCAAATTTAGACTTAGATCCATCGTTTTCAGGGATAAACATAGAGAAGAAGAAAAAAATTGCACAAGACCTAAATATACTCATGGCTTTTGACTTAATTTATGCTCAATTTTGTTAACTCAAATATGAGAACAAATAAAATTACACAATTTTTTGTGAGCTTCCTATTTCCCATGCAATTCTATCCCTATAATTTTGTTGGTCATTGTAATAAAATGCAGGCTCCTTGACACCAGACTGCTCTGAGATATTGAACAAAGGAGTATGTCAGACCATCCTGTGCTATCATATTAGTCTAAAGTTAAGATGCTAATGAATGAGCAAAGTAGAACTTATTGCTGGTGGGGGAAATAAACAACTAAAACCATGCAGGATAGCACAGTAATGTCTCCTACTGTAGTAGAGCCCTCATTAGTTGCTCTCTTGGGAAGACCTGTGATGAATCCCTCCAATTTGCTATCTGAAGAGAATAGTCTGTGCACTTGCCTAGCTAATCTACCCTTCTGCTCCTGGAATTATATTCTCCTCCTAATTCATCACCCAGGTCATTGTACTGGTTTTCTAGAATAAAAATAAGATCTACAATAGGCTGTGAATATTATGCCCATGTCTGATTAATTTATTTACTTTTCCAAAGGGGAAAAAAGCCACTATTCGATTAATTTTGAGCCAAATTTTCTTCTAAAATTGTGTAAGTTTGTCCATCTATGGCAGTTAGGCCTGGGCTGAATGCCAGGTGCCCATCAAGGTTGCTCTATCACTCCCCTTCTCACCTGGACAGGGAAGAGAAAATGTAAGGAAAGGGTTGTGGGCTGAAATAAGAGCGGGGAGAGATCACTCACTAGGGACCATCACAAGCGGAACATATTTGACTTGAGGAAAATTAATTGAACCTATCACCAATCAAAATCAGAGCATGATAGTGAGAAGTAAAACAAATAATGAAAACACCTTTCCTCCAACCCTCCCTTGTTCCTGATCTTATGTTTTGGATTTGTGTTGAAAGCTGTGTTGATAATATAAGGATGTTTTTGTCACTTCTGAGCAGCACTTGCACAGCATGAAGGCCTTTGAGAGATGATTGGGGATGGTGAGGGGTGGGAGGAAGAGGTGTTTGGAGCAATGGTGTTTGTTTTTCCAAGTCACCTCTAAGTGTGATGGACCCTGGCCTCCCTGGGGATGACTGAAAACTCACCTGCCCATGGAAAGTGGTGAACTAATTCCCTGTCCTGTTTTGCCTGCGCATGTGGCTTCTGCTTTATCTATGGAACCTTACAAAAGTTTTCATAGTTTTGCCTTTCTGATTCTCTCCCCTATCCCACTGGGAGGAAGTGAGTGAGTGACTGTGTGGAACTTCGGTGCTGTCTGAGGTTAAGCCATGACAGTAAGTAACAGAGGGTTGTCTGGTTAATTTAACACAGGAAATAAGTGGGGAAATTTATGCGTTTCTCTGGTGAAAAGCCTGGGTCATAAAGCTGATTAACAGTACAAAGCTTTTTTTTTTCCCCCAGAAATTCTGTAATCACTGTGGTTTCAATATGTGCAAAAATACTTCAGGTTTTATTAAGTGACAGCTCTACTCTGTACTTTAGGTGGAAAATTATAATACTGTGTCAGATAAGTCTACAGTCCCTTCTAATAAATTCTTTAAAACAAAAGAAAATACCTATAAAATCTGATTTAAATCACCAACAGATCAAGAAAACTGAGAGATGAAGTTTACCCTCTGGTCTTGTGGCTTCCTGTTCTTGATTTTGTCACCTCTGCCCACTCAGTGCAGCATGAACATCATTTGGTGAACTGAGTCATTGATTGAGACTAACCAATGGCCATTACACTCCATTAATAATTAGTGCATTTAAAATAGCAATCCATAAGTCCTAGTGACATATTTGTAATAAGATGTGAGTGTCAATAGGCTATGTTCTGGCGAAAAACAGAAGAGTCATTTGATCTTAGAATAATTTAAATATTATTGTGTTCCTCTACACGTCTTTCACCATTATTGTATCTTCTGGATGAACATAATCAGACAGCTGCAGACTGGTCTAATATGGTCTATTGACAAAAAAGTATGAAGATATAATTTTAATTGGTAAATACCTTTTTATTTGCCTTTATTTTCACTTTTTTTTGTTTTTTGTTTGGTTATTTTTATTTGTGTGGCTGCAGGATAAAATATTGATGGAATGGAAAACCATGCACCAACCTGTCTGAGACTGGTGAAATGGCAGACACGAGGTCTGGCTTAACTACAGCTAGTTGAGGATTAAAAAAAATTTTTTTTTTTGGTCAGAAAGTGCTATTTTTAGGAAATCCATATAACTTTTTAGATCTGTTTCAACCATATATGTTAATTGTAGACAGAATAAAATTTTTGCTGATTTCTTGTAAGCTTGCTTAAAATATTGTTAAAGAACTTTCATATTCAGATTTGTTTCCAGATCAATTTGCCATGCAGCCTGTTTCTGAAGCCACATAGGCTTTTTACAACAAAGTTAGTCCCTCTCTAAGAACAAATATTTAATTTGCATCCTCACCAAGAGCCTTGATTGCGTGACCTAATAATCTCAGCGGTATCAGAATTGGCCTGAAGTACAGGAACTAGTTGTTAATTCCTGTCCTTTGTAATCAGTGTTCTTACTGAATTATCATTTTGGTTGTGTTCAGAGCAGCCAAATAGCAGTTGTTAGTCTTTCTCTCTTCATTTATTCCATCCTCTTCAAAACAGAGTTAAGAATGGGTTTTCATTCAGCAAATGGCTTTTACAGATGCATTTGCAACATAAATTTATACTTAAAAGATGAGACTCTAGGCACATGATACTCAGCAAATTTTAAAAACACTGGCATGGTACTGATTTGTAGATTAGTACTTGTGAGTGGCTCAAACACAACTTTTGTGGTTCAATAAAACACTTAAATTACCTATCTGCAGAGGATAAGAACTAGATATTAAAATAAAGTATTGTTTATAATTCTCAGATATTTCTCTTGGAAGTTTGCTCTCCTGTAGCATTTATTTAACAAAAAGAAAAGGATGCTTACATGTGTTCTTTAAAAATCAGGAATCTGTGCTTTCATAATTAAGCACTTTCAAATATGTCCAAGACTATGTTCTTAAAAAGTTTTAAAAAACAACTTACTACTTCAAAATAAAAATTTAATTTGGCCAAACCATGTTTTTGAACAATTGAATAAAGTACTGTTCCTTGGAAGAAGGTTTAACACAAAAGTAAATCAAACACAGAAATGGAGCCGATTATCATTGTTATCTTTCCTGCTTTGGGATTTAATTTGTATGAGATCGAGGATAAATGTCTTTGTGTATTTCAAATTTCCTCCCTTTAGCATGTGTTCACCCATGCTTGCAAGCTGCATTCACTCTCAGATGCATGTGCCAGCACATGTGCACTAACACCACACTAAAAGGTCTGTAGTTGTAGGCAGTCTCTTTCTCTTTCTTCCTCCATGAAATCCTTTCCCATTTCTTAATGAGCAGCTTACTAACCCATTGTGTATACCTATATATCTGACAAACCCATTATCACCTCTCAGAAGATAATTTGTATTTGGAATTGTTCTTCCCTCAACAGCTTTTACATATCTGAATATAGTTATTATATCAAAATCAGTATTTATCTCAGTTTTTGAATTTATGCATAAAAAAACCAAACAAAACTAGGAAAAAACCCCACAAACAAACAAACAAACAAACAAACCCACAAAAAACAATAACAACAACAACACAACACAAGAAACCACCACAATATTAATGGGAAATTTCCACCCAAATAGACTTCTTTTGTGACAAAAAATCGTGGTCTCTGAAAGCTTAAAACGTGTGGTTTGCATCCTGACCAGTGGAAATTGAATTCATTTATCTTTCCAAAAACTTGGAGACAGATTTCAAAGTAGCCTGAGCTTGACTTCATATTTTTGCTATAACCCAATGTTTTCCCTATCTGTATTGCAGAAGTTGCACTTTTCTGCCCAGTAATGTCTGTAAGAATTTTAACTGAGGCTTAGGTTTAGAGGTTTCTTGTACAATCAGTGGATGTGAAGAGCCAGTTAGCACAGGGTAGATTTCTGTAATAAAGCATCCTGTGGAGATCACTCTTGCTTTTCAAATGTCAATAATTATGGGGCACACCTGACCAGGTGGGATAAGAGTGTTCTGGGAAGCGGAGTTTTAAATTAGATTTTAAACCTAATTAGATTAGGTTGGGGAAAAGGATGTACTTCTGAACAGGATGAACCAGGAAACACCAAGAGTTTAGTAAGCAGCGGGGAAATACCTACAGATCATCCCCAAACCATTAGGGAGGGACCCAGTTTTCCCCTGAGGTACCCACACATATGGTGAGGGTCTCTCTTCCAGCAAGGGCACTTGTTGAAAAGCCCCAGTCCACTGGCCACTCTTGCAAGCAGTGGCTCACCAAGGGTAGGGAGAAACAGCAAAGAAAGTTCTCAGCAGCAGCAGCAGCAGCAGCTGCAGTGAGTCCTCTGGGCAGGAAAGGGGTCCAGCACCAAACACCACAACCACCTACCCTCCAAGCCAGGCAAAGAGTGACCCACCCCCCCACTAAGTCACTGATGAAACTGCATCACTTCATGCCCCCACTCCCAGAGCCATTCCAACTATATGCCAAGGCATTGGCTACATCTTTTGTCTCTTAATCAAGGCCCATTTGCCATCTGCATGACAACAAATGGGGAGAAATTTCCCTGAAGAAGCCTAACCCACAAAAATCACACAACTGGAACACTACAGCTGAGGGCTTCAAGCTTTTCAGGAGAGGTAGGCTGGGGAGGAGGGGGAGTGGTATTGCTAAGGAAGGGATACATTTTGAAGAGACATCTCTGAGTAACAGCCTTGTATTGTTCAGAGTCTATGGATAAAAATCAAGGATGGAACCAACAAAGGACACATTGTGGTTGGGTTCTACAATATGTCACCTAACCAGGGGAGTCTGTTGACAAAGCTGCTTGCTTCAGCTACAGGAAGCATCGTGCTCACAAGGTTTCTTCCTGATGGGGGATTTCAAGCACCTGGGCACCTGCTGGGAAAGCGATACAATTGTCTGTAAACAACCCAGGAGAGTTCTGGGGTGTATAGAGGGAAACTTCCCGATCCAGATGTTAGACAAACCAACCAGAGAAGAAGCATTACCTGGTTCTCACGAATGCAGAAGAGCTCACTAAAGAGGTTAAGCCTGGAGGCAACCTGGGCTGTAGTGACGGTGCCCTGGCAGAGTTTGTGATCTGAAAGAGAGTGGGCTCGGCACGGAGCAAAATCAGGAGCCTGAACTTTAGAAGAGAAAACTTTCAGCTTTTTAAATAATTAGCAGATGAGATCCTTGGGAAGGACAAGCATAAGGACAGCAAAGCTGACCAAATCTGGCAACCCTTTAAGGAGTTTTCTGATGTTGTTGCCAAGCACCTCTCCATCATATTTGAAAAGTTATTATGGTCAGGTGAAGTCCTGTGTGACTGGAAAAAGGAAAACATTGTTTCTCTTTTAGAAAGGGTAGAAAGGATGACTCAGAGAACTACAAAGTGGTAGAGCCTCAAATTTGTGCTTCA
Organism: Rhabdornis inornatus; assembly: GCA_013397075.1. NCBI lineage: Eukaryota > Metazoa > Chordata > Aves > Passeriformes > Rhabdornithidae > Rhabdornis > Rhabdornis inornatus. Next base: position 416,526 of record VWZS01006705.1, read on the forward strand.
GAATATCACAGAGCAGATCCTCATGGAAAAAATGCTGCTTTACCTAATGTTTCCTCATGGAAGAAGCGCTACTTTACCAGGGGAAAATCATTCCTGACCAATCTGGTGGCCTTCTAGGATGGAATGGCAGCAACAGTCAACCAGAGAAGACTGATCAATGCCACCTACCTAGACTTCTGTGAGGCCTTCAATATGGTCATGCTTGACAGTCTTATGTCTAAAGCAGAGTGATGGATTTGGAGGGTGGACTATTTGGTAGATAAAGAAATGGTCAGACAGACCCAGTCAGAGAGTTTTTGTCAATAGCTCTATGCCCAAGTGGAGATGGATGACAAGTGTTTCTCCTCAGGGCTGTGACTTGGGACCAGTGCTCTTTAATATTGTCATTAATGACATAGACAGAGGGATCGAGTGCACCCACAGCAAGTTTGAAAATGGCACAAAGATGAGTGATGCAGTTGACACAACACAAGGACAAGATGCTATCCAGAGGGACCTGGACAAAAAGGACTTGAACAAGCTTGAGCAGCAGACCCATGAAAAATTCATGAGATAGATGTGTTAAATACCAAGTGCCATACTATCAAAAGAAAGGTACAAATAAGAAAAATGTGTGTGAATGTTTTGTGGTGATTAGAAAAAGAGGCATGTACAACTACCTAGATGCAGAATATGTTCATAAGTATAAATACTTATTTTGAGTTCCTTTGGCCTATTTATTACTTTAGTTCTTAATTCTTCATTCACGATTGTTCTAAAATAATACTTGAAACAGTAGGCTTGGCTGGCACATTTTCAAAATAGAGTCCTTACAATTAAAAAGTTTTTTGGACCATGCTATGTAGCATTGTCATAAAACGGACAGAAACCCATCAGTGGTGACTTGATTAAGTGCTTTTTTCAATTAAAAAACAAGCTAAAAACATATTAATGATTACAATATACATTTCCAATATGCAATGAGGAAAAAAGTGCAAAGGATTCAAATATAATTACCCTATAAGAGCAATGTTAAAATTATCCTGTCACATCCCCATCTTTTTGTCATTGCATTAGCTGACTTTATTAGGACCTTTACAGGATCTGTTTTTAGAATCCAGTTAGCATTGAACATAGCTTCTAAATGAGACATTTTGCAGTTGTCTTTGTGGGCAATAAATAATTAAAATAAAAATCCCCAAACCAAACCTGCAATTAAAAAAATAAAAAAAAAAAAAAAAAAGAAAAAATCTTGGGAAAACCACAAGGAATTCCTCAGATTTTTGTAATTCCCTCTGGTTTGCCCCTTTTGTCTTCAGCCATCTATCTGATGTGTCCATACCTTTCCTTGCAGTACTCAAACACTCCTTTTCCCAAATTACTTTATTTATATAGTACCTTCCAATTACATATCTACTTTTGTCAGTGTCTCCCTTGGAACCTCTTTATCTACCATGAAATCTCATAGCCTTTAGATCTCTTGCCCTCCAACACACTATTCATTTTGGATTAAGCTATTAATGTTTGAAACCCCCTTAAATTATTGCAGTCCAGCAGGTCAGTCCTCAGTTCTGATAACAAGATTCTCTCCTCTCTAGAGGAATTGCAAGAAAAAGTAAGTATCACTTGCCCTGGAGGAGTAAGCAATCAAATTGTCCTCATGGCCAAAGCTCCCTGACCCTTACAATTTTCTTTCATGTTACTTACTTCTTGCTTATCTACTTCTGCTGACTCGGGCACTAAACTACAATTCACCAGGTTGTACCAGGCTGGGAGAATACTCGCTCTGCTTGTCATGTTCCCCTCGGTGGAACGGGGCTGTTGTGTCTCTCATTTGGGTGGTATTTATTGAGGTAGACCAGCCTGCTACAACCCTAGCTATTAAACATTAGCCCCAAAAGTGGCTGACTTAATTAGGCAGTCCACCAAGGTGTAGGTTTCTCAGCTGAGTGGCAATATCATACACAGATTTAGAGGTGAATAACTGAATCATGGTGCATCAATTATCTCTGATACTTTCCTAGCAGGAATATATATATATATATNGTAGCTATTACACAGATATATGATTGACTTGCTAAATGGGTCCTTTGTCAAACATCTGAACTAAATGTCTTTTACTTTGAATTCTAAAACCCTAATCAAATCTCTACAGTATTTTCCTAGATTTTATAAATATATATTGAGCAGCTCTGCTTAAAACTGTAAAAATGTCTCTCCATGGAAGTACACTAATTATTAAGGGCAATATTAGGAAAAGGTTTACCACTAGCTTTAAATGGGCAACTGATTGACACTGGAATATATTGAGTTGTTCTAAAAGCATAATTACAGAAAATTCACTCTCATAGTTATTAACTTTATTTTTAAACCTACTAAATATAGATCAGAAGTCAAATGCAAATATCTTCAAAGGCTTGTGATCGTTCATGCAAGTCTGAAAGATATTTGGGAATTCTTGGTCAGGACATCTTAAATATCCTTGCTACACGACTTTAGAATCATAGTAAGGAGGTAATGTTGCTCCAGGAAACACTAGAATGACATATAGCATTTAATATTTCCCTGGACTTCTCTTCAAAGATTAGAGAAGAAACAGTTTTATTTTCTGAGTCAATGTTATCACCTATACTGATACAACACAAAACAGAGAATATTAATCTAATGACCTACAGGTGAAGTACATTTCTGTAAGACAACTTTTTGCACATCTCCTGAAGCACATGTATTAGAAAGGTTGCAGGGTTCTTCCTGTTTGATAAGGATTTATATTTGAGATGTCCATGAATAGTCCAGGTTTACTCCAGATGGAAATCTGATATTTTAGAATTATAAAAAATATATATACACTAGAAGAGCCATAATTTCAAAGTGAAGCATAAGGAAATCAAAGCTTGTCTGGTGAAGATGGGGCTGAAGAAAAAAAAAAAAAAGACAAACCCCTCCAAAGCACAGAAAAAACCCTATAAGGAAACAGCATTCATATGTTTTTTTTAATATTTTTTAATATTTCCAGTCCTTTTGAATAAAATGTAAGGATAAATGGCTGGTTTGCATAAAAATATGTGCTATGAAGATCTAAGACTGGTTTTACAGATTCACTACTTAACAAGACATGCAACCTGGAAATGTGAATACAGAAGCTAAGGAGATCTGTAGAAGATCTGTTAGGTCAAAGCTGTCCATAGTGCCTAGATCACTGAGACAAGTGTCTGAGTTACATTTCTTTCTCTAATTTGTGTGGTTCATGTATCAGACAGTGTGTTCCAGTCTTGGAACACATATCACACTTGTGAGATGCATAGCTTGGTCACATCCCTCATGAACAGCAAGAAGCATTCTGTTATTACTCTGCACATCTACAGTTTACCTTGAAAGGCAACTTGGATGGAGAGGAAGGCAGGTAGGAACACAGCTATGTTGGAGTTTTCTAAGGGTGAAGGAAGGGGAGAGACGCCCAGCAGAGTCTCTTGGTTACCCTGAAAAGCTCAATATCTGCAAGATTACTGAAAAAAAGTCTCATATTCACTAACACTTGTTCAGCTACATGTAGTAAATCTGCTCTGGCAAGCATTCACAATCCCTTTTGTTTGCTTTCTGTGAATATTCAGGAGAATAATGTTTGATGAAAGAGATAGTGTTCCAAACTCTTTTGCAAATATGTATTTATGAGAGAAGTATTTTCATGGGGATCTTGAAAGCTGAGATTTTTCATGTAACAGTAGAGTTAACCCTTATGTTTCCCAACCCTGCAGAAAATGGAAAGAAACTATTCCACCATTCTATTTAGCTCTACTTTCCTCCTTAGTTAGTACATCATGTTCATAATCTTAAAAATGTAACTTCCACAAGATTATTTACAATAGCAAAATTATCTCTAAAAGCATAAGTTTTAGGAAGGGACAACCTATTAAAGAGTCAGGATTGTGGTAATTTATGTGTGCTAATGTATTTAGAAATAATTTCATTTACCCAGATATTGGTAACTAGTAATGTGATGACCTGCATTGTTGTATTTTCAATGACTTTATGAATAAATAATCAGAGATGTTTCATTTGGGATTTTGAATTTTATGGTGACATGATGTGTGATATTAATATCTAAATTATTGACTTTTAATATTTGTTGACAGTGTGATACTGTTAACAACAATATTATTGAGGAAATTGAGACAGTGGCAGGGAATAAAACAGGATCTTATAAATCTAAAGTTAAGTCTATTTTTCATATCAAAAACATTTAAAATAAATTTAATATGTGTTATTTTATTATGGTATTTTCATTACAGTATCGCATGCAAAAAATGATACTAACATATCAAATTCAAAATCTACATAGATTATAAAAATATCTTTTCATAACTTGTAATCTGAAGGATTATGGGTGACCAGCTATATGGATATTTATCTGTCCTCTAGGAACTGGAAAGGGATACAGTAACAGCTGTAAATTATGTATTTAATTTGATTTAGCAGGCATGTTCATTTGATTCAGGAACATGTTCATATGCATATGTGCACACAGTATAGAAAAAATTCCACATCTACAATGTTCCTTGTACAAACCAAAATGATACAAGTTATATCCCATTTTAATAAACTAAGGTATTAAAGTGGGTTAGAGAAGTGTTAGGAATCAATGACTGGTAAAAACTCTTCAAGTATATCCCCCATTCTCTAACAATCCCTATCCATATGTCCTCAAAAATAACAGTTTTAGGAAATAAGTAGTCCAATACACTAGAAGGGAAAGGACTTCCATTTAAAATCTATGCTGAAGGAGAATGATATTCCATAGCCTTTCTTTTCTATGTGCATTATCCACACATATCTGTTAACTCCAATTGCTGCAAATTTCAAGTCTTCTGTACCAGTAATTTAAAGACTGTACACATGACATTCAGCAATTCCACTGTGGAATAGTACATGAAGTAATTTAATAGTTTAGAAATTCCAGAAAATCACAAGTAAAATATAATCTAACATTATTGACATTTTCATTCACTGGAGTCATCAACTTCTTTTCTTTTCTTGGCAGAAATACAAAGAGATTTACAACACCGTCTGAAATTTGAGGAAATACATGTAAAGAAAGGACAAAAATCTGACACACAGAATTACCATCTGATTAATATTCTTAGATCATTCATTGTCACCCCCCAGCTCTTCCCAAATGGTCGAGGTTGGAAGGGTCCTCGGGAGGTCACTAACTCCAAGCTCTTTGTTCAAACAGGACCATCTAGAGAAGGTTTCTCAGGACCAGATGGCTTTTTGTCCATTCTTTCTTTCCAAGGATGGAGACTCCACAACCACCCTGGGCAACCTAAGGCAATGTCCTGTCACCCTCATGTTGATAAAGTGTTTTCTGATGTTCAGAGGAAAGATCCTTCTTTCAGTTTGTGGCCACTGTCTCTGGTCCTGTCACTGGGCACTGCTGAAAAGAACCCGGATCTGTCTTTGCCTTCTCTCTTCAGGTTTTCATATAAATTATTAAGATCCTGCCCTGAGCATTCTCTTCTCTATGCTAAACAAGCTATTTCTGTACAAGACCAAAAAGGATTTTATTTAATGTTTTCAGTCATAATCATTCTTAAAGATGCTTGCATAAATGTACTAGTCCAATTTTAATCAATAACTGGGACATTGTATAATAAAATTTGCATTACTCATTTCAACATTGAGATTTTAAATAAACCTAAATTATAATGTTACCACTGAGAAGAATTCATTTTCTAAAGGTAATAAACCACAACTGTGTCTTTCACCTTCAAGGGGAAAACAAAAACAAAAAAAAAATTGAAAGTCATGCTTATAAAAAATCACTAAAATATTGACAAGAGAAAAGCTGTGAATATCATGACACAGATCAAGGCAATATTTTTTTCTAAAAAGGTGGTCAGAATGGAGGAACAGGCATCCTGGGTTAAAATTTAAAATGGTCTCTTGTGACATAGAACAGAGAAATCAAATAATATAAAAAGAGAAGGATTGATATGTATTGAAAAGCTCTTTAAGGGCTCTGAACAGGCTACTTTCAAAACAGAATTCAACCACAAAAGAACAACAGCAAAAACAAACAACAACAAAAAATTGGAGAGAGAGAAAGATAAGAGTACAGAAGGTAAAGTAACACTTTCCTAATTGAGGTTCCATCTTAGGACAGTCTATGAAAAGTGACAGTGAACCATATTCAACACTTCAATAAAGGCTCTTTCCAGTGTTGTCAAATTGATTAATAGATAGGACACACAACTGGACTCAGACACACTGTCTCCATTCCTGTTTTTCAGACATTCAGTGTATGTTTTGACTACAAGAATTGTGCAAGTGCATCAGTAATATTTCAATTAGTACTTTTGCATAATTTGCTGTATATATTACTAATTTTGCAAATTAAGTTGAGCTGTAAGTCCAAGCCAGGCTCTTCACAACACTCAATGGCAGGAGAAAAAGAGACAGCACACACAAACTGGGAAAAAACTGGTTTTCACTTGATATGAAGAAAATGTTGTGCACCATGAGGACTGTCAGGCACTGGAATCTGTTGACAAGAGAAGCTGTCAGTGTCCAGCCATTGATGTTTTCAAGGCCAAGCAGGATAAAGCTCTAACCAACCTATTCTGCTGTCATATCTGACTCCACCACTTTCAATGGGTAATGAGATAAAAGACCTCCCAAACTTCTCTCTAACCTGAATTATGCTCTAATCCTATGGTTCTATCGAAAATAGAGGTGCAATATTACGTCTGAGCAGTTAGAACTGGCACACCCTTTCTCTCAAAAAGGTTTATAAAGTTGGACTTGCAGCCATACCCAATGCTGTAAGATTGGGTTTGATCATTTTTCCACATATGAAAGTGAAGCTCACGCATCTTATAATGTCATGTCTAGACAAACCCTTTATACCTCCATTTTGCGACCATAATACAGAGTATTTTATAAGGGTATTGTGAGGGTACAGTCTTTATTATATGTGAGGAATTAAATTTATGTAGTTAGAAGTTAAATTTATGTCGTTATGAAAAGCTCATAATCATAAATTAAATTAAACAAATTCCATTTAAATTTTACCAAGTAATTATATGCCTTATCTGAGAAAAAGCAGGAAACTCCATTTAGTTCAGCAGGATAAGCCTAGTGAGGAAAATGGGAAGCTAAACATGACTTCACTTTGATTTTGGAAGTTAGTAGCTTGAAAGAAAATCATTGCTATCCTAGATAGCATAAAGCATCAGAGAGGAGTCTGGTAATTTATATGAGCTCAAAAAAAGCCCATAGCAGAGAATAGCTTTGAGCTGAGCTGCATTTCTCTTTTACTTGTGGAGGCTCCTTTTTATGGTCTTTGGCATATAATACTGGGGAAAGTCCAGGGTGTGGCAGGATGAAAAGGATGTTCTTGGGATCTCTTGCTTCCCCTCTGAATTGAGTTTCATTCAAAATGGTTGTTATCAGAGATTTCTCTCAGAAAAGCTATCATGAGCAAGTGAGACGAGTCCATCTGAAAGTCCAAACCAACTGGCATCCCATGAGGGAAGCCTCAGCTGCAAACCCTCTGAAAGCAATATTATCAGGCTCAGAGAATGCGCTCCGTTCCCAGGGGTGGGATTTGCACTGTACGTAACATGCACGTGTGAGAGTTTCCCATGCTGCTGTCTTGGGGCCAACCTGCAAAGAGTCTGTTTAGCCAGGCTAATAGCAAGTAGTGAGTATTCATCCGTGTGCAAAACATTCCACACTGCCCAGCTTTTAATGCTCTTCCATATTTCTCTTCCTCTAAGGAATAGAGAGCTGAAGACCATCTCTTTAATTTTAGCCATCCAGAAGCTAATCTTGTTAGGAAATAAGGAGTTGCCCTCTGAAAGTGCTTTTATGTCTAGTGATAATAGATAGAGCTTTGATGTCTATCTCACAGCTGGGAAAAAGGAAGTGAACTGAATCTCACACAAAATACCTGCCCATAATGGTCTAGAAATATTGTGGTAAACCTGGGAAGTGAGTGTAGATCATGTAGGTTCTTACCCAGTACTTCAATCACAAGACTATGTCTTGTTGACTGCATGTAATTCAGGGGAAAAAAAAAAAAAAAAAAGCCTGTTTCTATTATTATTATCCTACCTTTTGGAAAGGATAGGCCAAAAATGGGAGTTGGCTAGCTGGTGCCTGGTGGCTTCTCTGATCATTATTCTTAGAGAAATACAATTACAATATATTTAAACAAAAATCTTTAAGATAATAAGATCGATCTAAAATGCGTATGGGAAAGAAGCAATACAGATCCCTGTGCACAAAACATATTGATCTATAGATTCCTCTTTCATAATAGCTACCTTATTTAAAACGTGAGATTTTTTTCGGCTATGGGGGTTCTTATAATAAGTTCCCCTGGTGATTTTTGAAACATGGGAAAAATCTAACTGTATTTCATCTAGCTCTTCAGAAAAATTAACAATGCTAGTGCTGAATTTAGTTAATACAGTAGGTAAGGCTGAAGTGCATGTCCAGAAATCATTTGTATGTAAGAAGTTTGTGCTCCTCATACAATGCTGATTTAGGAGGATAAGACAGACACAAAAAAACGTGGCATCCTGTGGCATTGAATCAACCCTCTTTACCAAGTTCTATTCACAGTTATTTATTTATTTTCACGTTTTATTTCCCCTGCTCATTATGGAGGTTTTGTGTTAAACTTTATAGCGGCAGGGGATATGCAGGCACCAACTTGATCATGAAATTCTGTAGCTGAGAAACTTTGTATTTGACATATAAGTATAGATATTGCACTAAGGGACTTCATTTATCTTTCTCAGATATTCTGTGCAATCTTCAGCAGCTAATGCTTTACCAGTTACTGCAAAACCAATGAAACTGGAAGTAAAATAAATTTTATTTTGGCATGTAGACTGCTACCCACAGGAAAAATTAATTAATCCTCAGAGTGAAGTTCCAATATGCTGGTGAAATTAAAGCTATTCTTGCCAGGAAGAGACCAAATGAGTACTGCTTCAGTCCTAGTTGAAGCACCTGCTCCAAAGGAAATACGAAGAATTTGAGGGAAAGACAATGAGCGAAGGTTAATTTAGGTAGCCACTGGAGAAAGGACAGCCTATACATCCCATGAAACAGATCCATTTTCTGTCAAGTGTTAATAATACAGTCTCCAAACACATCAAGTCCAAGGAGTGTAGTGTAGATCAGGGCCACAGCAGCAGTGAGTGGTTTCAGTCTCTGCAAAGCCAGGGAGCAGGGAACCAGCCCATCACGAAATCTTTATATTCAAGACTCTTGGGCTTCCCTGCATTATTCTAGGTCGTCTTATCTATATGCTGCAAAGAATTTACAAGGTGTGGGGAATTCCCCAGCATCTTGTGCATGCAGTAAAAATGAAAGCAGTATTTCACTGAATTTTTCCACTATGGTCTTATCATTCATGATTCCCCTTTTAAAACTCTTGTCATCAAACAATCCAACCCATTCCCTAGCTGGCTGGTTTTGATGTATTTTAATAACTTTTCATTATCAGTTGAGCATCCTTTGCAAGATGCTCTTCAAATTCTTTTTTAGCTCTTTTAATTTCCTGCTACTATTTGATCTGCTAGGTATTATGGATTTTTCTGTTCTCCTGAGCTGAAAAAGCTTTCCAATTTTTAAATGCCAGCATCTTCTGTATGAAGGTCTCTTTAACTTTTTTATTGATCATTGCAGGGGTTTTAGCTGGACAGTTTATCATCTTTTTTTCTTTTTTTTTTTTTTTTTTTTTTTTTTTTTTTTTTTTTTTTTTTTTTTTTTTTTTTTTTTTTTTTTTTTTTTTGGTTTTGCTTTGTTTTGCTCATTCGTTTAGTCTTATCTTCTAACATAGTATTTTAAACTCAAGTTTTATT